>JAGVVM010007703.1:0-35871 GCA_019149425.1 Psidium friedrichsthalianum
CCCGAATGAGCCAACGCCTCATGCATTCCGTCTATGGAATGCTCCCTCCCGTGCCAGTTTCTGCTCCGCCGGGACTCCATCCCGAGCGTCTCAGAGCAACCTCGAAGCGCTGGACGTATGACACTTTTTCCCCGGCGACGCGAGAGCTGTCGCGCGACGTGCTGCGCCCGCAAAGGAGGAGCAGCCAGCGAGCGCCGCCGAGCCCGGCTCCGACGCGATGCTCGCGCACTCCCTTTTCTTTTTTTTTCTTTTCTTTTTTTTTTTGCCTGCCCCCCCCAGCACCCCTAGCAATCTTTCACAACAATCACTGCCAAAGACGTGATGAAGCAAAATTATCACAACAACCCACCATTATATGAATAAAGGTTACAAGATGTTGAGGAAAATATATGTTGTCAATGGGGAAAAACTCAAATTCGCTCATTTAGTAGCGGCCATATGCCCCCAAAAGGGGGAAAAAATAATGTAAATTGAGACTATTAGGGATGCAAGTTCTATAGTAAAAGAAGAGCTGGATAATCTTTGCTGCATTCTACTAGTGAAATAAAAGGGTGAGCAACACTCAACACCACATGCGCCACATTCTCCTCCTCTCTAGAATGCTGATTTCTCTAGCGTCTACTGTAAACTAGCTCCCTGATGAATTGATTTCGGTTTGGCACTCTCTATATAAGATTTAATCATTAGTGTTAGATGAATTCCTGGGGATTTGGGTATATAAATGTGTGTTTCCTCCTAGACAAAAATATGATCCGTCTACCTACAATTTGTATCAAATACATAGTACACATTGTCCATCCTGCTGCTATAAGAAAGATTTCTAGAACATCTGATATGTAAGCAGCATTGAAAATTAAAAACTGAAGCGCAACATAATTGTTTTCTTTCTTTAAACTGAACCTTTGCTCCTTTCAGGTCAAGGAGCATAACATTAACCACTATCCACAACATACCTGTTGCATTTTTCATTCCTTCTTCCAGTCAAGGACTGCATTCTCACAAAGAAGTATAATTTATCGAGAAGCTTTGAAGTAGGAAAGATTCAAACCAGAGGTGCAAGAGGGATTGTTGTTATTCGTGTATCGGGAAAACTTTGTTCGGAATCCTTGTGAGAGAAAGGTAAACTCCAGGACGTAACTTGAAAGTAGGTCATGAAAAGTTGAAAACTGAGGATACCTAAGGATCGTGACAGACAAGAATAGAATTGTTTTCATTTGGGAGAATGGAATGATTAAAGTGGCAATCAATCCAAGTACAACAGAGAACGAAGGTCATTGTCCTATGTCCGAACAACAAAGCTTGAAAGAACTTGCAAAAGAAATGAAGTTCCTGCAACAACATAAAGACCCTCCTAGTCCCTCCTCCACCAAAGAAAAGAAAAGTAAATGAACTCGCCATTACAGGAAAGAATTAAGAAATCTGATCATAGAAGCTATCTGAAACTGCAGTTGAAGATTGGTCTGTTGGTAAACAAGAGGAAGAAAAAAACAGGGAGACATGTCCAGAACAAGCAAGAATAGGGTGATGGACCTAATATACCGGCACAAAATAATATCACCTCTCTGACTCTCTGTGAAGTGAACACGAGTGGCGGGCACACGATTAATATGCTCTGCTGTATGGATGATTTCAGAACAAAGACAATCTTACTCCCAAATACATCATCATAAGAAGGTAGTGCGCCTTCCATGATTGTTGGAATTCGACTAACCACCTACCAATTCCATACACAATGCAAGAGTATAGATGTTTAGCTTGCATGCACGGCGCAGGTCTTTCTCACAGGATTTCATTTGTCCAGAGAGCATTATGGTACAAAGCACCAAACAAATCTTTTATCCACATGAAAGCAGAAACAAAAATAGTACTATTGAAAATAACAATCACATGCAGATTCTCCATGTCCTAAAATAAAACCGCGAAAAAAAATCTTCAAGAAATTATGCCTTTGAGTATCCAAACAGAACCCAGAAACGTTCGGACTTAATGGTTCTCACTTTCTACCCCCAACACGGTTCTTTTAAGTTGAATAACCCCCTGAACCTGTAAACAGTAGAAAACTAAGACAACAAGGAGGAAAAAAACTTTTAAACCCAAAGTCAATCTACACCAACTACGCCCACATCTGCGGCATAGAAATTCCTGAAAATGAAGCTAATTCAATGAGGAAAATAAAAAAATAGAACCGCTTGATTCAGTTCTCTCGACTTTCTCAACACCTTTTTCGTGGCAATGATGCTAGAAAACCGATGAAGACGGTCGAGGAGAGGGCCAAAACAAGTCCCGGGTACGTTATCAGATGACACACCATTGGGGATGGCAACCCTGGGAAAATCGAATTATAAAAACAATAATAATAAAAAGGTCACTCTTTACAAGGGCCAAAGTCAAGAAAACAAAACATGAAATCCACGCCTGAACCAAAACCCATCAAAAACCACCGTGACAAGAAAAGAGCTGGGAGACCACTTACGGTAAGAATCGTGACTATTCCATTTTCCCCAAAAAACCATGAGACCATAAATGCCGAGTAGAATTAAAAGATAAACATACTGGGAATGCCCACCTTCTACTAAAAAGATATCACCCTAGAGGAACCAGCTACCCAACCCATTGAGAAGCAAGGGAGGGTTTATTAGAATAAACACGCATAGAATAAGCTATCCATAGCCTCTGAGGTACAGAGAGACGAGAGAAGAGGGAGAGAGAGAGCAGAGAGAGGAGAGAGAAGAGAAGAGGCATCGCCAAATCTGCAATGAACGCTACAGAGAAGCTACAAGCCATGAAATGAAATGCCATCAACACATCAAAGTGATGGTGTCATGGTATTCATCACAAACAGGCAAAAACTGAGAAGTGATCAAACAAAACAGGGGACAAAGGAGGAGGAGGGGGAAAACAGATGAAAAATGACGCAGCTTAGACTAATTTTCTTTAATAATGGATAAAACGTACTTACTAATTTTATACTTATTACGATTGATTTTATATTTTTCCACTGTAATTATATATATAAAAGTACAGGCGAAAAATATAAAGATTCAATCGTAATACAAGTATACATTAGTAAGTACCGTTTATACATTTATAAAGAAATAGTCTAGACTGGCGTCATTTATTCATCTGTTTTCCCCCTCTCCTCCTTTTTCCTGTGTTGTTTGCATCACATCTCAGTTTTTGCTGTTTGGATGAATCATGACAACATCACTTTGATGGGTGATGGCAATGTCATTTCATGGCTTGCAGCTTTCCTGTAGCGTTCATTGCAGATTTGGCGATGCCTCTCTCTCTCTCTCTACTCCTCTCTCTCTCTCTCTCTCTTCTCTCTCTGTACCTCAAGGCTATGGAGAAGCATTATTCTATGCGTGTTTTTCTAATAAACCCTCCACTGTTCGGAAAGGAGTTGGAGATCTCGAGTTTCCTCTTAGGGGTGATACTTTTAGTAGAGGTGGGCATTCCTATGTTTATCTTTTAATTCTACTCCTCATTTATTCTCAGGTTTTATGGGGGAAAATGAGCATTGACAAATTACACGTCTGTGTCTTCAAGAACTTTTTCTTGTCCCGTGGTTTTGATGGGTTTTGCAGGGGGTTGATTTCTTGGTGTTCTCTTGATTTTGGCCCTGTAAAAGAGGGAGCTTTATTATTTTTTTTTTAAGAAGTTCGATTCTCCTGTGCTGCCATCCCAATGGTGATGTCATCTGATAACGTGCACGGACTTGTTTTGGCCCTCTCGTCGAGCGTCTTCATCGGTTCTAGCTTCATTGTCAAGAAAAAGGGGTTGAAGAAAGCTGGGATAACTGGAGTCAGAGCAGGTTCTTTTTTTTTATTTTTCCCCATTGAATTGGCTTCATTTTCCAGGAAATTTTTAATGCCCAGATGTGGGGTGTATCTGGTGTAGATGGCATTGGGTGTTAAAAAGTTTTTTTTTTCCCCCTTGTTGTCTAATAGTTTTCTGCCTATTTACAGGTTCAGGGGGTTATTCATATTTATATGAACCCTGGTGGTGGGTAGGAATGATAACCAGTAAGTTCTAACGTTCTGGGTCTGTTTGATACATCGAGCATGTTTCTTGAAACTTTTCGCGCGGTTTTATTGTTAGAACATGGAGAATTCTGCATGTGATTGTTATCCAAGTAATACTGTTTTTGTTTTTGGCTATTCATGTGGTAAAACGATTTGCTTGTGCCCTCGTTACAAATAATGTTCTCTATGACAAATGAAATCCTGTAAGAAGAGACCTGCGCCAGACATGCAAGCTTAAACATCTATAGCTCTTCCTTGAGTATGGAATTGGTAGGTGGGTTAGTCGAATTCCATCATATGGAAGGTGCACTACCTTCTTATGATGATGTATTTGGGTATTAAGATTGTCATTGTGTCTGTAATCATCCATTACAGCCAGAGCATATGATCTTGTGCCCGCACACTGCATTCACTCACAGAGAGTCAGTGAGGGTGATATTATTTTGTGCTGGAATATTAGGCCCATCAACCCGATTCTTGCTTGTTTCGGGACACATCTTCCTGTTTTTCTTCTTCTTGTTACCAATAGGCTGATCTTCGACTGCAGTTTTCAGATAGCTTCTAGGATCCGATGCTTAAATTCTTTTTCCTGTAATGCTAAGTTCATTTACATTTCTTTTTCTTTGGGTGACGGAGGGACTAGGAGGGTCTTATGTTGTTGCAGGAACTTCATTTCTTTTGCAAGCTCCTTACCAAGCTTTGTTGTTCGACATAGGCATGACCTTCAGTTCCCTGTTGTACTTGGAATTGTTTTCCCCTTTAATCCATGCCATTCTCCCAAATGAACAATTCTCTTCTTGTCTGTAAAATCCTTAGATATCCTCTTTTTCTCACTTTCATGACCTACTTTCAGGTAATCCTGGAGTTACCTTGTCTACTTCACTAGGAATTCCGAACCAGAAGTTTTCCCGATACACAAACAATGGTCCCTCTTTCACCTCTGAGTCTGAATACTCCTACTTCTTAGCTTCTCGATAAATTATTACTTCTTTAGTGAGAAGGCAGTCTCTTGACTGAAAAAGGAATGAAAAATTGCAACGGTTATGTTAGTGGATATGGGTAATGTCACGCTCCTTGACCTGAAAGGAGCAAGGTTTAAGTTTAAAGAAAGAAAACAAATTTGTCTTCATTTTCAATTTTCAATGCTGTTTAAGTATCAGATTGTCGTAGAAATCTTTCTTATAGCATTAGGGATGGACAATGTGACTATGTCCATTATGATACAAATTTTGTTAGACTATTATAGTTTTTGTCTAGGAGGAAATCACACATTTATATACTCAAATCTACCAAAATTCATCTAACACTAATGATTAAATCTTATCTAGAGAGTGCCAAACAGAAATCAATTGATCAAGGAGCTAGATAAAGTAGACAGCTAGAGAAATCATCATTCTAGAGAGGATGAGAATCTGGCGCATGGTTGTGTTGTGGTTAAACCCTTTTTAGCTACTAGCAAAAGCAGCAAAGATTATCCAGCTCTTCTTTTACTAGAGAACTTGCGTCCCTTATCATCTCAATTTCGTTTTCCTGCATATAGCCGCTATATAGATGAGCCAAAGTTGAGTTTCCATTGACAACATATATTTTCTCAACCTCTTGTAACCTTAAGTTCATAAAATGGTGGGTGTGTTGTGATCAATTAATTGCTTCATGACGTCTTTGGCAGTGATTGTTGGGGAGATTGCCAATTTCGCTGCCTATGCATACGCTCCTGCAATTCTTGTTACACCTTTGGGAGCACTGAGTATCATCTTCAGGTATTGATGTTGAAATTGTCAAGTAAATAAGGCAGCTGTCTCTAAATCTACAAGAAATAAGAAAATGGACATTTAATATTCTAGAAGCTGCTATTTTTCAGCGATGACCAATTTTTTAAATAAAACCATGGTGCAGTGCAGTGCTTGCCCATTTTATCTTGGAGGAGAAATTGCACATCTTTGGTGTGCTTGGATGTGTTCTTTGTGTGGTGGGTTCCACGAGCATCGTCTTACACGCTCCAAAGGAAAGGGACATTGAATCTGTTAAACAATTGTGGCGCCTCGCCACCCAGCCAGGTACCTGTCCAGTTAAAACAAGTACCCTTCGACTTTGAATAGTACTCCTTGAATGTCTAGAGGATGTTGTGCTGAAAGAAACTCTCTTCTGGCGGCAGGTTTTATCGTGTATACTGTTGTAGTTCTCATCGTGGTTGGTGTTCTTATTTTCTGCTATCTCATATGGTTCTCTAACGGTCAGTGTACTATCTTCAAACTCTAGCTACATCTATTTCTCAAAGCCACAATGAACTTTACTGTTTCCTGCAGGTGATGAGTGTTAAAGCATTGGGCATAGCCCTGAAGCTCACATTTTCAGGAATGAACCAATTCATTTACTTCCCGACATGGTTCTTCACTATTGTTGTCATCTGTTTTAGTCTTATGCAGATCAACTTCTTGAACAAGGTAAGTTGTAAATCTATCAATCAAGAAAGATTCAAATTTTCACGAAGAGTAAATGTTAGATTTTACACCCACCCACCTTTTACTAAGTTAATCCAAGAATTGATTGGATGAAGGACCCAAGTCTAATGCATGGGGAAGAGTATCAATTTTCACATTTATTGTTTGTTCTCTCGATTGGTCCTGATTTTCTTATCCCCTGATAGAACGTCAATCATATAACTCAAAAAGTTTCTTCTGACAGGCGCTTGACACCTTCAATACTGCTGTAATATCTCCAGTGTACTATGCGATGTTCACGACATTCACCATCCTTGCCAGCATGATCATGTTTAAGGTAAAATAAGACTCACCATTGTTTGCGTTTTAGTAAAAGAAATGTGTGTTGAGTTAAGCCCTGTCCACATGGCGAATTCAACCTGCATGGGAATACGAAAATGATACATTGTTATTCATTATACATGCATTCAGCCTAAAACAACCCCAATAGAAGCTCTAGTGTCGCTTCGGAAAAAATGCAGAAGCACTAGTGTTGCTTCGAAAAAATACAGAAGCAGTATCTTTTAAAAATTCAATCTGGTATCTTATAGTACAGTGTCTCTGAGATGGTGCAATCTCAACCTTTTGAGCTCAAGCTTCAACAACTAGGTCTGTAAAATTTTTTATTATCGGCACAAGGATTGAATGGATTTGTGATCCAGCATGCAGATCTTGACATTGAGAAACTTCGGTCAGTACAATTCGGAGAGACGCATATTCTTTGTCAATTCCGTCTGTTCTTGACATTATTGTGCGATGATGCATATACGCCATTGTGCTTTTTCAGCATTTTAAAGCAGTGATGATATGCCTTATTCTTTTTCCCTTGGTATTCTTGGCAATGCAGAACTGGGTTTCGCCAAATGCATCGCAAATCGTGACCGAGTTGTGCAGTTTCATCGGTATACTCTCCGGGATATTCCTTCTTCGCGAAACCAAAGACATGGGAGATGAGAAAACCTCCCATAACCCCCCGGTCTCTTCAAGTCCACCAAATCCAAACTCAAACTCAAACGCAAATGACGGATAGTACAAGTCAGCGATGCATCTAACCTTTCCGGTTAAAGGCCTGCCCTGGCATTTTCTGAATGTGCAAGGGGATGAGCACAAGGGAGAACAGGAACAACAGACTTTTCTCACCTGAAGGTGAATGTCGCGGGAAGGAAAGAAGGTCTAAATTTTTGTCAATGCCAAAAATACCAAAGCACCATCCGAAATCGAATGGAAGGAGAGTTGAGTTCCTGAATTCTGATCAGGACTAGGAGGAGTACTATAAAATTCGCACCTTTTTTTCCAGTTTTATTAGTCAATTGAATTAAAGCCTCCATGTAACAGCAGCGAATGGTTCTCGGCCACGTCGGAATCGACGACCCTGCCTGCAAAATGAACGGATGCATTGGCTTTTGAAAATTTGTGACTTTGTCAGATATATGACTTCAAATGCCACATCTTCCTGAAAGGTCGTAAGTAGAATCTCTTCAATGCATTCCTAAGCATTGTCGTTTTAGAACCAAAATTGTCCTTCTCCTTCTCCTTCTTCTTCTTGTCTTCTCAACTACATTTGAAAGGTATATAAATAAGTAGAATGAAAAATATAAGGATCAATCATAATAAATATAGTTATTAAGTACATTTTATACGTTTATATAAAGACAGTTAGTCTAAGATTGCGTCATTTGTTCATTTTTAGTCTAAGATTGCGTCATTTGTTCATTTGTTTTCCTTCTTCTTCCCTTTTTGTTTGCATCACATTTTCAGTTTTTGCCTGTATGTGATGAAGCCGTGACAGTATCACTTTGATGGGTTGATGGCAATTTCATAGCTTGAAGCTTCTCTGTAGCGATCATGCCAGATTTGGAGATCTCTCTCTCTCTGTCTCTATTGCAAGGCTATGGATAAGCTTACTCTATGTATCACAGCCCGACAAATGGGATCAATCCCTTAGACCCCGAAACGACCCACGGATCAACTTATAAATCGAATGAGATAAGGAAGGAAAACCTAAGACGGCCGGACCTGGTCATACATTCTTCAAGACGACCGGATACCCGAATGGAGGAGATTCCTCTAGCCTTTCATGAGTAACTACGTGGGACCCCTCCATGAGTTAATGGGAGGTGGGATGGTCAGGTAGTAAATATGTCTGGTCGGATAGTTAATGCATGATCGGGGTGATGACTGCAAATAATAAATACCCTGACCCCACTTGAGCTAGAGCTCCCTTATGTTATATAAAAAGGGATGAACCCCACACTTGTAAGGAGGCAAGGATTCAGTACAATTAGAATTCTCTCCACTCTCTCATGTATTCTTGTGTCTTTCGATTCAGTTCTGACAATCCGACCCTCGAGCGAGTGTGAGTAATTTTGTATGCTGACTTGGGATCATATTCTAAGACCACGCGGATCGTGGAATCGATAGTTCGACTCTCGGTTCGTGACACTATGTGTGTAATTCTCAAAAAACCTCCATTGATTCTCCAATGGGTTTTGTATCTGAGTTTGCTCTTATGGTAATACTTTGTAGTAGTGGAGAAAAGGAGTTTTGGGGCAAAAAGAGAGAAACATGCTATTCTCATTTCCAGCATATCTATTTTAATGATAGTCTTGAGTCACATAGGATGTTTCTTGGGAGGATAATACCAGGAGTTTTATGTCCCTTTAACTGTTAACAGTTATTATTGCTCGCCGTGTAGTCGAGTTGACCCGAAAATAGATTGGGTGGTTTCTGCATTCTGCAGCCTGAGACGGCATTTCAACAGTTATTTGAAGATGGGACGGTCTAATCCATGATCAGGCAATTGAATGCGACCACAGGGGTTTGTTGTTGGATATTCTGCATTCGCCTGATTCAAGTTATGATGGTCGCCTTGGGTCATTCCTGAAAAGTTGTACTGAAGAAACAGAGCACTTTTCATTCGTGTTAGGAGATAGTGGTAGCGCAACTTCTTGATTGGAATAGCAACAATTGCAGAGCGATGGACAAACTCACAGAGGATATTATCACCGACATATACACAAGGGTGCCTGTAGTCTCTGGTGCGATTCTAGTGTGTCAGCAAGCTGTGGTGTTCCATACTTTTTGGTTCCTCATTTCGCGGAGATGCACCTGAAACAGGGGCTTAGATGCTGTTCAACTCCTTGCAGGACAATATTCAGAAGCTGTCCTCTGCAAACCATGGTTTATGACTCGCTGGACAGTTCAAGCAACGAGCATGTCATATCCGAAATCAATAGCCCAGCGAGGCATTATACTAGCGACATGCTTGACATTGCATCAAGTGATGGATTAGTATGCTTAGCTTATTGGGATTGTCTCGTTGTTTGTACCCTGACCACCATGGGATTTAGTGAGTTGCCAACGCTCAGTTCAGCCCCAAGGATTCCTTTTATGTTTACTTCCACGGGTTCGGGTATGACTAATCAACTGATGACTATAAAATGCTAAGAGAATCTTTCTTCACCAACAGTTTAGCTCTAGAGAAGTGTTGGCTGAGGAGTCAACGTTAAAAATGGGTGTGTGGAGAAAGCTTAATGTCAAGATGAAGTTTTAACTGTACCATGCTGAAATTTATTTGAATGGCACCATTCATTGGTTAAGGAGTTTCAGATGCAGACACAGCAGTGGATGGACAAGTGCGATTGTTCTTTGTTTTTTTTGGTTGAATTTGGCAGGTGAGAAGTTCTGGGAGGTAGTACTGAAGCCAGATATTGAACCGGGCAAGGTAGAGCCGATGCCAGAAATCAATCAGGGCAAGATTGATGCAGCGCTAGGAGTTCATCAAGGACGTTTGATTTTATTTTATTTTTATCATTGTTATTCTACTTCTCAGCAAGATTGTCAGATAGAGGCTTGGGGTAATTAAAGAAGATGGAGTGAGCCAATCTTGGACTGAACTCTTCATTTAGGCTGTGAGATATGGTGGAAACGGGTTAGTATTCCGATTGGCCTTGGCCAGGAGCAGGAATGGCGTGTCTAATGCGGACTGTTTGGAAGTCATTCTCTGTAACTCAAAGGAACAAAGGCAGAAGACTTTCACAACTGCAGACGGACACCCCGATCGGCTCCTTGCTGTTGTTTATGTAGGAAGTCTGGTTTACCGGCCGGTAATGTCCAAAGAATCACCAGATTCATTTGATGAATTCAACTGCTAGGCACAACGTAAAGTCAGAATACATTCCCTTGTTCTCTGCATACTCCATTGCGGGTAGATCAGTCTTTATGCTGCTCAGTAGAAAAAAGTTCGGTTTCCCAGTTCGATAATTGCGTACTCATGGAACTTTGAGGCAGATAGGCAAATCGAAAATCATTCGTTTATCCGGTGGAAGACTATACGTGATTTTTAACATCAACCCCGAGATATGAAGGTCATATGCTGTTCTCAATTCAATTTGATGGTCAGATTTTTTTATCTAGACAGCCTCCTATTACTAGAGTCCTTTTGGACCTAATATCATGTACCATGCCTCGTTCATATCAAACTTTCTTCCTTGCTGGATAATATCATACAGAGGAAGCTCCTAGGGTCGTTCTTTTCCCAGATTCTGCTTCTTTCCTGGTTTAAGCCCCCCTTGGAATTTTGCTGTATCACATGTTACTCCTGTAGTTCTAGTCATGTTCATCTCACTTTCTCCATGTCAACACTTAAATTCCATATCTGGCCACTGAAACTTCAAAAAGAAATCATCCTTGGAGATTTATGCTCAAATTAGGAGGAGGGGGCCCGGGGCGAGTAGCTTGAAAGCAGAGCAGATCTTCTTTTTATGATTATCCTATGCTGGCCATCGGCACAAATCCGAGTCAGTATTAGAAATTTCCGGCTCAGAAATTTAATTTTGGAGCAGAGCCGGTGACCTTCTCCAATCACACTAAACTGTGTAGAAAGAAATCTTTTCAATTTTCCGACTTTGCTACGGTTCAGCAACTTTGATATGGAAGTCATCACCTATGCCATCTTGGCAGGTTCAAATCTACGGTTATGCGGCAGTGTTGTTTTGCAGGAAGATGACTGTGGATACTTTGAATGGTAGAGCAATCTCGTGTGGTTACGGCAATCTCGTCAGGCTAATGGAGAAGGTTCGCATAATGGTCCTATGGAGGATGCAGAGAAAATGTCGGCGATAAGAAGGAAGGAAGCCAAGGTTAACATGCAGAACGACATTATTCTAGTCAGAAGCTACGTAGTAATTAGTGCTAACAATTGCTTGAAGGCTGAGATTTCCCAGCATGAAGCAAGGGAAAGGATGTATTCCGGGTCATAATTGTGTTAATTAGTAATTTGGTGTTGATTGTTTACAGACGGTTGCTCTCACCACGGAGAAAAGGAAGGAATCAACATGCTCCCGTTCTGTATCGAGTTGTGTCCATGTTGCTGTAAACAGCAGCTCCTAGAGTTCCAATGAATGTATTGCGAGAGGAGTTCACTTGCTAATTTTGTTATCTTCAACAATCGTAATCAACTAGCCTCCTCAAAAATTTTCAGAACAAAGTTAATTTTACTACACTTGCAGAGTTGTCAATAAACAAAGCGATAGCGGCAGTGGTCTTGCTAATAAATCTATGCATACTGTAGTAAGCGGATTAAAACAGGCAAAGTCCCCATAAAAAGTATTGACTGCAGTGGTTTCAAGCAGTCATTTACAAATCTAAATTCTGAAAAAGTGGGGTAGGAAAGCAAAGCGCAACTGTAACCGATCGAGTCATCGCATAAGTCACCATCTATCTCTATTGGTATAAATGTTTCTCCACAATTTCTAAAGGCTCTTAAATAAGACATTATCTAAAGAAGAGATGTGATGGTGAACCTGTTAACTGCCAGATTAAGATGGCATCAAGCATTAAAGCTGGCAACTAGTCAATCAAAACAAAAAGTACCTTATCACTGGTATTACACTTCAATTCCAGCAAAATCACCAAGCAAAATCAAAGACGGAATGGGCATGTCAGATTGACATCTCCACAGGTGGTGCTCCTGCATATGAAACAGTTTCGACCTCGACGCTCTTAAGATGCTAATTTCTGAAGAATGCCTGCCAATACGAGATTAATGATTTGTGAAAGATCTTAAAGATGGAATGAAATAGCACTTCAAAAGAATATAGTGTACAAACAATATGAGGGTCCAAGAAACTGCTTCTCTGGAAGACCAAAATAGCCTCTGCTAAACGGTAAAGCAGCATTGTCCCTAGGGAAAAACTTACAGGACATGAATGATGTGCTTTTAGGCCTTGGCTGAGCTCCGCAAATGAGATAAGAAGTTTCACAGGGCGAAACTCAGTAGACTGAATACGTCCTCTGCCATCCACAAAACAAACTAGTCCGCGTTGTAGAACATGCTCAAAAGCCTGCAGAAATTTGGACATAGATGGTGAATAAATCATCTTTCTGCCATAAATGTTTACAGTATTATTGTGCAATAAGACGACTGTCATTTAACTTGCAAATGAAAAAACACAGAGACCCCCTAGTGTCACTGCAGAACTCCTGGATACACAACAGAATCCTTGGGGCCTATTCAAGCTATGAAGCATTAAGTAAATTATTGCACATGACAGTGATGTAACAGGTTCTGAAACTTTCCATCCTCCTTTACTCTCAGCCGCTGCCAATTAGTGCATAAACCAAGTCGGTTGAACACACACAGTGGTCAGTTACATCCCCTGCTCTACAACTTTACTAGCCAAACCTCCCAGTGAATGTTGATATATTTCAGATACTGAAAATTCTCAAATCAGTTGTTTTGACCTGAGGTTTGGCTAGTAAATGCTTTTACATTCATGTGGTCTCCACGTGAACGCGGTAGTCAAAAGTCCACATGCTCTTTACAAAGAGCATTTAGGAAAGGTTTGGGGAGTAAAGTTGTGGTCTCCCTTCACCTATCAGGTTGACCTTTTGGGTTGGACTTTCTAATGTACTGTTCAGGATAGAAAAAAAAAAAAAAACTTTACCATGCCTGGGCACTGAGGGATTTACATACCATCATTGATTAAAGGTAACAAACAACATAACGTAAATCTGTAGATTCTGTCTTTTTTGTTTTCCACAAGAAAAGAGGGTTCTGAATATGTTTTACCTTTCTATGCACTATAATCTGCCAGTACCAAAAAACGAAAAAAAAATTGCAGATGGCAGACTTACCCGTAGACACACGTCTTGACTGTAATGTCAGATGTCTGGAAATGAATCGTGAATGCTTTTGTATTCTGCCAGTATTCAGCAAACATGGTAAATTCATTCACAGAAAGCATATTTATGGATATAAAAAATCATATAACCAACAAGTAACATCAATAATGACCTTTCATGACAGCACTGACAGCTGTAAGAATTCTGTTCTTTTCACTTCCAACCTTTCATGCAAACAAGAATATAGAGTTCCAGTATGGAGCAATCTGCAGAGAAAGTTATACCTGCTTATTGTTCAGCAAGATGGACAACAATGGTGGATGCACATATATGGAAGTTTAAAAGAGGTAAATCATTTCCAGCACAGTTAGAGGACTCTAGAGGAGGGGAGAAGGGGCGAAGAAACATAGTCTTTTGTTCCATTAAGTGGCAGGCAAATGTTACCAGCGTGTCAAATGATGTTTGTCAATAAGCATTTTCACTAGCAATAGAGACATTTCAATGCACAAGTCACAAAACTAGCAACAGCAAAAAAAGTTGCCAATACCAAGGGTGCCAAAAGCTGACATACTTATGGGTATTGAAGGACCAACTAGATGGAAAATTTGAGCCCATGCAAATAATTTATTAGGAAGCACTCATTTCTTGATAATTCAACTACATCTGTATCATAATTTTATGTATAAAGCATTATATAGAGAACATTATTTGCTTGGCTTGAGATTAACAGAATAAATAGCTACACCATCATCCTATTATTGGAGAAATTCCAGTACTTTATGACATCAAATTGCATGCTTTGAGGATAAATGATACATGAATCAATATTGGTTTGACAAAACAGATTGTTACCACATCTGTACCTCTTAAGCATTCCATTTTCGGTTGCCTCTGCAAACTTGAAATTGCCGATTTGAAGTTCTCGAAGGAAAAATAACTCAACTTCAAATCCATATCAGAGACAGCCCGGAATCTGATTTGAGAGGCTTCAATAAGGCCCTCAAACGAAAATTTAACAATAAAAAAAGTGCAAGTGTTTACAGCATACAATTGCTGCAGAAACTTACAGGAACTTCACCAAGTGCCGGACAGTGGGACTGAAACTCATAAAAGAATTGATAATTTGCCGGAACCTTTCATCCGAGAACATACTCTGGAGTATAATTTAGGAATTACTCTAAAAATGATCCTTCAGGGTCAGGAACAACGAATCTCTTTATGATAAATAGACCCATCTTGCAAGTTCGTTATTACGGGTAGTTCCTCTTTAAGCTTCATGAGAAAGTATGCACTGAATCCTTTCCTTTTCAAGTGACGAACTTCCAATCAATTCACAAGGCAAAGTATAAAAAGGCCTCTGGCCCTCAATATGCAATAGAGACATGATATTCCTTTCAGAAAATAAGTTGACTCACGAATCAATGATATATACACCCTCTAAAGGTAGCTGTCGCATGCAGAAAGAGTTCATTTACATTACACGATGCTTCTTCACACTACTGAGCTGACTGCCAGGTTATCAAGGGGTGAATATTTTATATCTATGAAAGGCTAGACATCCTCGAAATATTAGGATAAGCATAACAATGCTAGAGCATAACCATGCAGCAGATGTTACTGCACAATGAACTTTCACAGATACAGATGGCCAAGTGTTCCCATGTGATGTTAACGCATAGATTTAAGTTCGCTATGCCTAAGCAGCAGGACTACCCCAAAAGATTAAAAAACAGTCAACCGTTGCAAATGTAATCAAAACCTTATAACTCCCACAACATATAGATGTTTAATTCCAACAGTTTTTAAATTGATTTAACAAGTGATGTCAAGGAAATGCTCCCAAACATGATCCAGCAAACACCTATTTCTATGATGTCCACAAGTTTACTCAAACTGACAAATCAAACTGCCTTTCTTTACTCAAGCTTACTCTGTTTTCATCCTATTCTACAAAGTAACCGTCCAAGCCATAATTAAGACCAAACAAAACACTACCTCACTGATCAAAATGAGTCTACCGAGATGAGCTCATACCTTCATATGACCAGAGGATCCACTTTCCAAGAGAAATCAATCATTCAACACAATTAAGCTGCTTTTTTCAGCGCCAAATGGTAAGTGTGAAATTGATGTTATTCAGTTCGAAGTGAGCATACACGTGCACGAACATACACCTACCCACATGCCCTAAGACACAGATATGACATACCAATGTGCTATAGTAGGTGCACGGATAAAACAATGCATCTCATACCTGACAAAATCAATTGCCTCTCGTACTCTCCATTTTTTTAACTATCTATGTGCAGTCTCTGACTCTTAATTCTAATTCAGACCCTAAATTTTGCAAGCTAAAGTCAATTAAAGGATTTAATGCCAACCAATTTTCTCCCGCTACATGAGCATGCACTCTGCTGAAAAAGAAAATAAATTAGCAAAAGGATACGCGTAGTTTTGCATTAAATTCAATAGCATAGTCATGTGGAAGGTTTGAGTCCACTGGCAAAGACAAGACATGATCTAATAACCTGCATAACTAGAAGATGAGGGAATTTAGCATACTGTAAGTGCTGGTCTCACAGAAGAGGAAGTGGCTCCAAATTTCACTATATCAGGCACAGAAAATAACCTATCTACGTCTCTTTTCTTATATAGAACAAAGAATTTCATCAAAAAAGGAAATTTCTGCTAAACCAGAAAGCCCGGAAGCAAAGAGAGAAAAAGAAAAACAAACAAAAATGAAACTAGAGTAGACAGAATCAGAGGATGACCAGATATAAATAAAAAGAAGGAAGTATAAACAGATGCCTCAAGTCCCTCAAAAATCTTTTCTCATGTTCTTCCATATGCACCACATAGATAAAGCTGTGCAACGCATCAAGATTTCTTCGAGGTTTTCTTTTAGAGCTATAAAAAATTCTTTGACATTAAATTGTCCCAAAATCCTTTTCAACATTGAATAGCTGGAAAGCATTTGGCTAAATCTTCAAAGAGTTGATAATATGATTCTGCAGGGTGAGAGCAAAGTCACAAGCAACAAAAGATGATAACAGATTTACCCAGATGCTTGGACAAAGATACATAACCAATCGTGTGAATGAAGATATGATTTCAGTATGAATCTTATTCAATGCTACCGCAGAACACAAGATAAAATTCTAAAAGGAAAATGAGGTAACCAAATCGCTTTAGAGGGGAAAGGACAAGAGAAGTTAGCCAAGATACGACCATAACTCTCAATCATTGAAACACCTTAAGAAAATTGGATTCCAACAAACAGATTTAGCCTTCAAAGACATATAGTCTGACATAATCGCATTCTTATTAGCGGTCCAACACAATAAAGTAGTAAAAAGAGATTTGAGAGGGGCTTCACCGCATCTCATTAAATGCCAAAAGCTAACTCTTCAGCCATGAATTTCTAAACACAAACACTCATAAGTTGAATTCACTTGGCGTACCAACCATCGAGATCAACAGGGTATTTAGTTTTAAAGATACCTTATTTACCTATATACATCTTCTTCGGATGGAGGTAGAAATAGCAACTTTCTATGAGAAAAACGAGACTTTACTCTCTTTTCCAACAGCTGGTCAGCATCCTGCAAGTTTAAAGCATTATAAGTCAAAAAGAATGGTTAGGTTGAGCATGAATCAATCTGAAGCAAACAGAGAGGACACCAGAATCACAACCAATATTGACACGACCTAAGTGATGACTTCTCTTTTTTCTCCCCACATATTCCAAACTCTCCCTCTCAATGTTTCTTGACTCTTAGACATTGGAAATGCATCAGAAAATGGATGTTTAGTAGATGACATACCAGTCGGCAACTCACACCAATAACTACAGCTTGAGATGTTACTGACTGCATTGCGTCAAGTAACGCATACAGGAGTCGCTGTTTCCCCTGCAAAAAACTAGCCAAAGTATGTCATGCTCTAGATTTCACTTCAAGAAAAAACAAACTTGCCAACTCACACAGGCCAACTCCTACGTAGAAATTAAATAATGCCCCAATCAAATATGAGGATGCAAATGGACACAAATTGGCTGCATGTTACCTGAGTGAAGAGGTGAAACTCATCTAGTACAAAAACGACTGTTTTATGGGCTAGGCCACACTCCCTGATGAGCATATCAAACTATTTAATATTTCAGCATGATGGTTGATGATTAGCTCGTAGGAAGATAACTGCACACTTACCTCAGCATGGCTATCATGAACTCGGAATTGTCATCAAATGAAGCCTGAAAAGGTAATCAAGAAGTATTAGATTCTTCTTTTGAATTAACTATAACACAAAACTTTAACATGATCATTCGCTAAATTCACATTAGAAGATGCAAGTTACCATCTTCGAGAATAATAGCTGATGCTCAACACACAATTGCCTAGCAATTTCCTGAATGATCAGTAATCATTATAGAACAGCAAGGATGAGAATTGGGGAGCAATTTGAAATGAATGACTAATGAACTGATTAAGAAAATGAAATGACCATGGATAGAAAAGCTACTTAACAAAGACATGCGTAGGAATATAATTCTATGAGAAAAGAGTATGCGCAAATCAATTATTAACAAAGAACATAACTACAAACAAATATCATATAAGTTGATATACTGTCTAAATTTAAGGGACACCAAACTATGGATGAATACTCATGTTAAACAAAGAGAGTATCATTTCCTTCCATGAACAGGACAAGACTCTTGTCTGTAGTGCATGGATGCGGCAATATCACCGGCGAAGGAGCCTCTGGAAGAACTTTCTCCCTGCAAGCCTCCAAGGATTATATGTGGCCACTATAGACAACTAACAAAATGGAAAAATACTGCATTCTAAGGACTTCCAGTTTATGGATGAGAGATTAGAAGGTGGACCATCTTATTCTTTGCTTTTAATACCCTTCAGGCATACATGAACTTTCACTACCAAGGATGATATTGATACCCCAGAAACCTTTATTTAAGCAACACTGTTGCAATCACTAAGTACCTCATCAAAATTCTCAGCATCCATTTTGGCACACCGGTTATCATCATTTACTTCCTTTACGTGATTTACTTACAAAGTCATGCACAAATGCAAGCGGTTACTAGAATTCGAACTGATGACTTTATCATCCCGAAATGGAAGTGTTCAATGCTTTCTACATCAATAATTACATATCTCATTTCAATTGCTGCTAGCCACATTGAATGACATAAAAGAAGTCTTGCCACCATAGAGAGCTGTATAACAAAAAACACAACAAATGTTGCCAAAGAGCATCAATTATTGTCATACCTTGATAGCGCTAGTATCATCACTGTGCAACAGCCCATTCAATCTGATCTGAAACACAACTCCACCAGACTTTTCATATCAGTATTGCACATCAAATATGGCTCTTTGACATATTCATGGTCCGATGCATAAAATATCAGACTACAACATTAAGTAATACTTTAAAGGAGAAGTTCGCAGATGGAAAAATTAATGAGCGTACCAAAGTAATCATATCAGGATATTCCAGAAGCAGATCTTCAAAAACAAGTTCCAGCACCTAAAAGATATAGTTCTCCATTCTTATATTACATATAAAAGTTGCAGCTCCCAAAAAAATATTACACAACAAAAACACAAATAAGTGGAAGAGCATACGGCAACTTTTCCAGACCCACGGGGACCCAGAAGCAAGACAGAATTGTTGCATGCCTCTGTTACTGAACTGGATACTATAAACTTCAACTTGCTGCATAGGAAAAGAATGACATCGTAATTCCGTAACACCATAAGAACTTCCAATTCAAATTCTGCTGGTCTTAAACCAACTTTGCTGTCTCTTCAATCTACACAAGCGAATCGACGAGATTGAGCAAGGACTAATTGAGAAAGAACACATCCTTAATGCAGCAAATAAGGAAAGAAAGAAATCATACCTGTAATTGCTGTCAGGAGAATCACAGAGGGGTCTGAAGATGAAATTAGGGTTGCAGAGCCTGCTTCTTATGAGATTCAGGGCTTTTTCTGCTGCATTGTTGTTTACCATTTTGCAACAGTATCGTGTGGCGAGAAAACAGTGCGATGATGACAGTCACAACTCGCTGGAGCCACCTCTGTAGTATCGGCAGAATACAAGACGTTCTAGTAATTGACCAGTTCAACACTCGACACTTATGTCCTCAACAGATACAAAGCAGAACAATTGAATGAACAATCAGTAAGTGCAAGGGTACAAATTACTACATGATTGGGAAAAATGGAAACAGGGGACTGAATAATAACAAAAAAAAAAAAAAAGACTAGAGAGAGCGATGTGACGAGAAACAGCCAATGGTAAACAAGCTACAGAGCAAATAGAAACGCATAAGCTGGAGATTACCTTGTCCCACACTCAGCACCAACAACTCGAATGATCGAGCACACAGAAACCGAGAATTACTCGAACCTGTCCTTCAGAGCGTCATCGAGAGATTGACCGGATCGAAACACATCTGAGGAACTCTCGAACTTCCGGAATGCTTCTGAATCACACGAAGTAGCTATGGGAATCTGCAAAAGCATATGTTTGTTCCGCGTGTTCGATGATTGCTGGAGAAATCGGGAATTGAACTCTAGAACCCTAGAGAAGATGGATCTCGGAGTTAGGACAGCAGAGAGAGAGAGGAGAGAGAGCGCGCGCGAAAGGAAAGCGCGGGATTGAGCGCGGGAACGAGGCAACAGAAAATGGGCCGGGACGGCCCGAATGCTGGGATACTGGCCCATTTCATGGTTTGAGGCTTGATAGGTAATTTGAAATGCCATTATTTAGCCGCCTGCCACTAGTTTTGCTGACAGAATGACATCGTTATAATCATACATAGGTAGATAGATACAAAATTGAAAAGAAAATGACCCAATTGCCCTCCCTTTTTCATGAACAGAAACAATTTATCTCGTAAAAGATCATATTCTCTCTCGGTGGCGAAATAAGTAAGCACCCTAGATAGTTTCTTCAACACCATTAGGATTAGTCAAGTAAGTACTCATCGAATCATTAACGAATAAATTATGTCCAAAACCATAGAAAAGCCTGCGTCCTTGAATTGACCTCGGCTTCGGTGACTTGCGAAAGACCTTAGTAGATGGATTGCACACTAGTGTACTAAACAATAGCCAAGCATACCATAACCACACCTCTCACGATCTCAGACAGTTCGTCCGGCAAACCTTCACAGGGTTTTCGAGAGCTTTAAAACCTTAGAGGAGCGCTCCAATTGTCATGGAATGCCTGGTTCAAGCGCTCACAGGCAAAACGTGGTTCAGTTTCGATATATATTGAGAAAAGTAGATGCTTTCAGCCGAGTCTTCAATAGAGAAAACGAAATGAAGACCAAGGATGTGCGCAATGTATTCTTCTTAGAAGTCACACTTCTTGACAATGTCACTTTCGAGATGAGCCACAAGACATCTGGCCTGAACTGGTTCGTCAACATGCTGTTTCCCACCATTTTAGACCACAACTAACGACAGCTAGAGATATCCAGCACTCCAGCATGTTACCATTCGATTTGCATAGCTAAACCCGACAACATTATCAAAGTCAACCAGACGGATCAGTTTTTGCTAGAGATCTATTCTCGTGCGTCGCTTTCTAAGACCTCGGAGAAAATAGTGTGCCGAGCTTATTTAAATGGCAATGTCTTGTTCAGGCCCAGGAATCACTGACCTTGCTGGAGTTCCATTGTTTCCGAAAAATAAACTTTAACGGGACGGAGTCTCTTCCGCCGGTCCCTCGCACTCGTCTAAGTAACTAAGTACTGCTTTACCCACTACTAATAAGAGCTAAAATTCAATTCCATGCATTCTTCTCGCAATGAATTGCAACATGATTTCGTCTCCATATTCAATAGCAGCACAATGTGCGCCCAATTTCCATTTCGTTACTCGCATAAGTATCGAGTAGCTCCTGTATACTGAAATGGCACAATTGAAGGGAGCCGGTTTTGATAAGAAGGATCTTTGAGTCCCTACATACAAAGCTATGGACGGTGAGGGAACAAACTTGGGGATGGGCCCCGCTACAAAGCTGAGAGATGTTCGGATGATGAAATGCAGTGCGCCTGTACAGCCAATGTCTTCACAGTGCCTCTGCAGGGGTCGCCATCAAATTCTGCATTCGAGATCCTGACGAAACAGCTATTTCTTCCTTGACAAGCCTGTGACATTGCAGGTATAACATATACATTATTAAGCTGTTGCAAAGGTACTAGGATTAATTTGAAAAAATAAAAAACTACTATCGTGAAGGCCATTCTAGCTAATGGTCACTGCACCGATGATTAAGAGCTCCAGATCATTACAATTAGGAGTAACAACTAATTCAACTAATAATTGCCATGCTACATGATTGAACCGAATGCAACTTTCCTAATATACTCCACCTTAAGTATCACATGCTACCATATAGGGTAAAACAAGAATTTGGAACAGCACCCATAATTCAATTATAGGCAGCCATCGAGTTTCACTTTTGTCGAACCACGTGTAATTGACTATGATGAGAATGCTGCAGGAAGCTTCTAAGAGAGATGGTTAAGATTATCCTCAGTTTCACATTCAACTATTTCTTAGTCAATGTTTAGAATTACCAGCCCATCTTACAGAAAAAAGGAGAAAAGCCTCCTCCTTTTTAGTCCGAATTCTAAAGAATGAAGTTAAAAAGACCAATGCCTTTATTCTGCACCCCAAAATAGCACACAGATATTGAGGTTTTTCAAATGACCATTGAAGGGTTTTACTTGCTAACAGTATCAAGAAACTATAATTCCCTTTGTGAAATTCCCCTAGTCTAAGCTGAGTGTACATTTACTTAGTTACCACCAGCAAGGAATTGGGGGCGTGGCAGCTGCTTTTACGAAAGTTCTGGCAGCTGCCTTCAGGTGTTCCATAGCTTGCGAATTCTATGGAGGAAATTACATAACCATCTTCGCATTGCAAATGCATCTCAGGGGTCATATCATTGATTGAGATTCTTCCCCCAACAGAATCGGGAAGGGACCACTTTTGTATAGGAGGATAGTGTGACTCCGACACTTGACCACAGATGACCTCTGAGAAATGTAACTTGATTGATATATCAAATGGATTCCCTCCTGTTTCTCAAAGATGACGAGTAAATTATCTGACCCCCGGAGCCACGACCGTGGTACGTGATACCTGTAAATGGGAAACAATAAGCTTATTGCAGAGACACGGATTTACAATACCATGAGATTTGCCCTTTTATGGCTCCTAGCAAAAACCATATGTAAGTAAGGATGATGAAAAGAACATAACAATCCATCAGTAAAGATTGTATCCACTGACACAAAAAGCAATAGACATGTCGTCAATAGAAGCGTACCGGGTTTGGGTAGGCTTTCCGCAATTTGTGCAGCACTTTTTGAATTGTAGGGTCCGCGATAATCACATATCGGCTGACATCCACCTTTTGGTGAAACTAGAGTCCAATATCTTCCTATATGATGCCCATTGACCCAAACCTGGCCCTTTCCCATGCTACCCAGATCAATAGCAACAGGATCTGTCCCATCCGGGGAATCAAAGTATGTCTGCTTCAACCAAAAATAGATTTTTGAGTATTGAGGAGTTTTCATTTGTGAGGTTTTCTAATGATTACAATTAGAGAAACGATTAGTTGACTCCTGGTCGCAATCATAAAATAAGGGAATGTTGTATGGCAAAAGATGCCAAACAGTACATGCAAAAATATCTCGCAGAATCAGAATTCATCATTGATTGCACTCTCCGAGAGGAGGAAAAAGAGGAGGAGAGAGGGAGAGGGTGGGCAGTGATCCAGTTACCTTGTACCAGGAAAATGTGGACGGCATGTCATCCTGAGTCAAATGAGTCCATTCTGCCTTCTCATTATCCTCAGTTGTGTATATCTTTAGGAATTCACCATGAGCCCAACCTATATGCAAAATGAAATGAAATCAAAATCCGTACTCTGATTGTCCTACTTTTGCAGAATCAATCACATTCTGATGACAGAGTATTTAATGGCTAGTCCAATAGAGGCAGTACGATAATCAAATAAAGAAAAAATTCCAGTATTCATGCTCAGTTGCTAAAGCAGACATACAGTTGAGGAGAATATATGATGGAAACTCAAATTTGCCTTCAGCATGGACAGTATGAGCCTGCATATGAACTAGAACTTTGCTCCTAGTTGCAAGGGGCATAGTATGTCGAAGTGCAAAACAAGCATTCTAGGTTTTATTCTGCTGCCTGAAGCCTGTCTCAACTAACATAAGCCTAAACAATTAAAACATCAGCATATCTTTAGAAATGAGCCCGTTCAAGAAGCTATTCCCTGCATGTTCCATTAAAGAAATTTCTGATCCATTATCTCAAGGGATATTGGTTTACTAAGCAAGATAGATCAAGATGCGAACCAGGTTCTCCAGCCTCAAAATTTTTACAGCAGGCGTCAGTATTTGGTCACAATAAAATTGGTACAGTCTATATTGATCCACAAAAATAGTCGGACAACATTTAGAAAATACAGAATCGGATAATGATATGTTACTGAGACAAGGGTGTACTTAGATCTTTTTATATTGATTCACCAATGGTAAGGACAAGTTTCATATGCATTCAAGAAAGTTCCACATTTTACCTTTCTTAAAGCTAATAGCTATCTTGATCACATAACATGATCGGAATTGTGCTTAATGTTACAGCAGCATAGATAACAATTGCAAACTTGCAAATAAAGAATGACTATACACTGCCAATGGGCTAGCACTCAATTTGCTGCAATGAAGGACAGAATTGTTATTACGAAGAAAAAAGGTAAGAGACGGGCAAACTGCGACATAACTTTAGCAGTAATCTATTGGAATAACTTGCCTGGTAGGTCCATAAAGATTTTGCAAGGTCTATATCCCGTCTTTAAATCCAGTAAGCTTTACCTTGCCTCTGAACCCAGCCCCATCTCTCTCAAAAAAGGCACCATAGTTCTGGACCATGAGATAATATAATGACAGAGAAGAATCAACATGTCCTTTAGTAGAACAGTTGTCGAGCCATAAAAACAAGAGCAACTGGAAAGTATCACTGCCACATGTAAATACCCCAGCGAGAAAAGTAGGGCGGCTGAAAATATTACAACATTCAAAAGTACCTGAAAGAACTGCGAACAGACCTCAAAATCCAAAGTACCTTCTTTTAGACTAATATTAGTTTCCGAGATAACTAAGAAGATGACATTTAACTAGTTACTTTTGCATTCTGCTCCTACTCTCTTCCATTATTTATCTTTCCGTCCTGGAAACCAATGTCAACGTCAAACTGTGCTAAGCCACTACTTTTTCCCTTGCGTCCAACATCTATGGCACAGCAGAAGATACAAGTTCCAATTTCACTTATACTATCACATTGGCTCATTACAAGTAGACATGGCATTCTTCCCAAGTGAATTCAGTAAAGCAAACTGTGGAGAGCCTAAGTTTCACTTATTTAGTTGAAAATAACCTAATAAATACTGGTCACAAGACTATCCATAGTCGACATTACTTTTCGTAGAAACAATACAACCAATAAAAATGATGCCACTGTGATCACAAACCTGCCAAGGAACAAAGATTTACCTGTAACCCAACTGTTTGTGATAGCAGAACTAGATCATTATATCCTTGCAGAAGATCAACAGGCTGCACTGCCTTGACCCAGTGACCGAAAGTACTGCCTACAGTTGAATTAAACTTTAAACTTGGCTCAGCAGATAAAGTTTCAACCAGTAGGCAGAACATATGCTAAACACAAGCAAAATCCACTTACACCACTGAAGGACTTAACGTACCAACAACTGCAAGACCCAAAAAATAATTCAAAGAAGCCACTGCAGTGCAGAGATAGTTTTCATCTAGTAATTTATTAGCTGTCTTTTATATCTAGTGCTTCTCTCTAACAGTCCCACATACTATATGTGGGTAACATTCTGCAACTTCTTGATCTAAAGCATCTAAATTAGTACTGCTAGAGAACTCATAAATTTACTGTACCTTCATCAAAGAAGTTAAGCTTTTATAAGTCCAGTAGTCTCACCATTTCCATACAGTATTATAGCAAGTAAGTCGTGTGCAAGCTCTCAACATTTCATACAATATTAGAGCAAGAGGTTGTGTGCAAGCTCTCTAGCCTCTCATTTGCCTCCTCACGTAAAATTTCACTCTTCAGTATTAGGGCCAAACCCCAATATACGCGTGAGGGAGAGTACTGGAGTACCTAAAAATATCAACCATGTCTCTATATAACAATTTAAGTTTTTAGATAAGTCGACGGTGATCCTATAATTTGATAAAGTGTGATATGTGCTATAGGTTGTTATCATAGGAATACCCATTAAGTACGCTGGGACATAGCATTCCTGTGACAAGGGATTGAAAATTGCAATCTAAAAAGAAAAAGAAACAGTTTAATGGTTGGGGATATAAAAGACCATCTGCACAGAGCATGTGTTAAACAGTTCTTCCGAATTTCTGCTGAGAATAATGAGCTTCACGCCTCTCTGAGTTTGATAAATTTTTCTTTGAAAAACCAATAGGATGATGAGGGAAGCGCCAACCAGTAGAAACAAAAACTTCCCAGTAACTTGTGATATATATATATATAAAGCTATGCAAACAGCTTGAAGGGCAGAGATTGCTACAATGGTCCACACAAGGACACGGATTTCATATGCTAGAAATTGTGAATCAGTATCATCACTTGTACAAATTTAGCTTACTCCGTTCTTACGTGGGTAAATGGTGGTAGCAGTCTACTTTCTCCCTCAATTAAAATTCATTCTCGAGTGGGTTTATTTGTTTTATTACTAGTATACTGCTCCTGGTAGTGCGCTTCCTCCTTATTGTTTTCTTTTTCGCTAGTGTGCATTCCATTCTTTACGAAGATACTCGTGCATAGCATTAGAGCACGCGGCAAGCAGAGAGAGAGACAGGAATAGAATATACCAAGAAGAGAAAGACGAGAGATCAAGTACCTGCCAACTGCCCGTTCACAAATACACGTAGGACATCACGGATGCTGTCAATTGTAACCGTTGGCCTCATGTCTTTTTCCTTCCAAAGGTGATATCATCTTCGGAGACGTATATTCTTGATTGAGGAATATTGAGATGTCAGATAGGCCAATGAATATACAGAATCCGTGAAAAGATAAAAACAACATATAAAATCAGAAAGAAATGTGAACTTTTTTGCCAACATCCATCAAACATCATCGAAAAGCTGAATCCAAGCTGAGAAGAATCTCACGAGGAAAGTACCAAGGGCATTGCAATTGCACAAGATCTGAGTCAGCTTGATGTTACATTATTTGAACCCAATGGAGCTTCCAAATTGAGTGGCTCATATAATACATCAATGTTCAAAATTTGCTACAAACTACAAAATTGGATTAGTCTCAAAATTTTTTATCTAAATTATGGACCAAAAGGCTCATGAGCAATGCTTTCTAACCAGGACCTTTTCCCATTTAAAAGTCAACCGGTTGAGCTGGTTGAGCCACCAGGTCAATGAAGTTGGATAGCTTACTAGTAAATGTGAAATATAGACACTGTACACCAATATGAGCACCCCTTCCAGTGGTTGTGGTGCTCTCTTGTCCTAATGAGGTCGGGGTAGATCCCCACGAAACTCAGCTCTTCATATTTTGCACCAAGTAAAACACTTGGTCAAAAATCCAGTCAAACCAGTGAGCAGTTCACAGGGTTGACCGGTCGAACAGCGTCAACACCAGGGGTGACGGGATCTTGACCAATCTGGTTGAACAGGAAAACTGGAATAAGCCTTAGTCCGTTCCTGGTCCACCCAGTGGTTCAGCCGGTCCAGCTGGGTTTGAAACACTGGTTGTAAGAGGTCCCAAATCTCCATCTGAGACAAAGAGTCCGACGGTTTTTACAAAAAAAAAAAAAGCCAAGTGAACAGTGTGGACCACCTTCTGAAGAGAGCAATCGCGAATCCTATATTTTCTATTAAAGATGGGTGTGCGATTTTATGCGACCACTAACACTGTTCTAAAAAATTAAGCTGTTAGGCAGTTATTATTTAATATTGTGACACTCTCCCTCATGCGTAGCTGACTTTGGCCTTAGCCTAAAGCGCAGAAATATGCAATTGGGGAGACAAATAGGAGTTTGGAGGATTTAAACGTAGGACCTCCTATTCTGATACCATGTGAAATTTTGTGGGACCGCTACTAACTATTCTAAAAGTTTAAGTCGCTAGGTGAACACGTGACCTATTATTTAAATATTCTAACAGTGGAAGGCTCCAATAATGTGCGCTAAAAGCTGCCTAATGCGTAGTTGATACATGTCTATAAAGAGAAACCAGAAGCAGAACTAGGAACTGACAATCAGATACTATTAACAAATGAAACCAGTAGATGCTTAAGGAGCCTCTGCCCAAAAATGATGTATCTCATACATGCATCATACATCATAAAACAGGGATGCAAGAACAATCCCAAACAAAGAGCAGCATCATCTACCCCTCAGAAATGTTCATCTATGGTACTAAACCCACTCCTACTTAAATAGGATAAATAATGCAACAAACACAGAGAATCGTCAGCTCAGTAATAACTCAAATCAACAGAAAATGATATAGATACCTTTCAAATTGGTAGACAAAAGCTAATATGCATGACAGCTAAAGCTGGAAGTAAGACCACACCGTACCTAGTGAAATGCCACAGATAATCAGAAAACATCCTTTGTAACATTTAAGTGCTCTAAATGCCTTCAACTGTAAATTGGTGGGGCTCCAAACACCAATTGGCTCTTGTGACCACATCCATGAATTGCCAAAATAAGAAGTCCCACTCGGTTTCTTTATTTTCTCCTCAGAAACTATAAAAACCAGGGGTAACTTATTGCTGTTGATTTGATGGAAGTTTGTGCCACAACCTGGTCTAGACATGAAGACAGGAAGATGTAGTCAGATCTAAGGAAGATATCCTCCACAGTTCTTTTCCCTTCATATCATACAAAATAAATGCAGAACGTACAGGTAGCTCTGATTATAAAAAAGAAAAAACAATGTAAGGTAGCGGAATGCAATTTATATACTTGGGAGAAAGACATAACTGAAAGGAAAAATCTGTGGTATATGGAAGGAGAGAGGGGTGGGGAGAATAACTTCAGCTCACCTACATCTTTTATCTCAAAGAGCTTAAGAGAATCTACATTACAGAGTCACAAATTTCAGAAGATTCACTATTCTTGATTGCTAGAACTCCAATCCTAGTTCTAAGAAATTGTTTCCCCAAAGTTAGAACCATACCTTGGCAGTGTTGAAAACCACATTCCTGCAGTCTGGTAGTACTCACAGACCATGAGAGGTAAATATATGCCTGGCAAGAAAGTGGACTGTAGCAGATCTATGTTCATCTATGTTTGCAAGAAATGCAGAGCTATTCCTCGACCTTTGTATCTAGTCAGTTATGGCCTTCGATGTGACTGTTTCCATAGTACACTGTGCCTGAGAAGATAAATAAGAAAACCCAAAAAAAAAGTTAAAGACCAAATATGAAATAGGCTACTCTGCAGGCTTTTGCTAAAGAAAGCATGTTAACTATTAAACACGACTTCATCTAACACTTAAGCTTTAAGAACTGCTGGTAGTGGTCCCACAAATCTCACATAATATCAGAGCAAGAGGTGCTAAGTTCGAATCTTCCAGGCCCCATTTGCCTCCCCAATTAATATGTCCAAGCTTAGTACTAGCAAAAGACCAGACTAAGCGTGAGGAGCAGAGTTAGAGTAATTAATATTAACCACGCCTTCATCTAACAGCTTAGCTTTTCGATCAGTTGCTATGGTCCCACAAAATCTCATAGCATTAATGTCCTTCTCAGTACAGGTCAGTAGAACGTTCAGAAAGACAGCAACAGTCATGTTTGCTCAGTTTAGTCAATGATAATCTAGTATTGTAGTCAACAGTTAAGCTCGGGGTATAGTTAAGTAAGTCAGTGCTCAGTTAATATATTTTAGTATTTATAAAGTCGTCTGTTTTCTCAAGTTGTTCAGTCCAGTTTATGTTCTGGATTTTTAGTATTTTTAAGTGTTTTTAATCTTTAATTTGTATTAAGATAGAGCCTCACACAGCGTTCTTCTTCCACATTCACAGCCCTAGGCCAGGCAGTGCAAGTAAGCTCAACCCAGACCAAGAGTCCAAGAACATGTTAGATCACTAGTTTAGAGTGAATTATTGTTAGTATACAAGTAATAAGCAAGTCAGCAACAAGGTCTCAAGTAGTGTATATGCCAGAGCCAATTCTTTAACAACGAGACCAGATCAGCTGTTTTTTTTAAGATTTTACAATATGTTTTTTTTTTATTTTTTAGTATTGTTTTTTATGTTATTATATCAAGTATCCTACAATTCGAGTTCATCCACTTATCCCTATAGATCAGCTCAGTAGTTGTTTTTAAGATTTTTTAAGGCTTTTAAGGTAGAGAGTCTCTTTTATAGTAGTTTTAGTAAGTCGTATTTTCTAGTCAAGTAGTTTTAGTTTTTTTGAGCTTTGTTTGGTTATAGGTCTTATGAATAAAAAGTTAGCAGGTAAGCTGCAGCTCAAGTTATCAGTTCGTAGAAGCAAAGAGAAGAAAGAAAGGATGTAAGAATAGAATGTTTCTCGTCAGGGTAGCTCTGAGTTTTATGAGGAATTTTTATGTTGTTTAGTCGCAGCATCAGGGTAATATTTATTTTAGTTATATTTGAGGAAAAGGTTTAGTTTAGAGTTTAGTCGAGGTTTAATTTTTTATTTAGTAATTTTTAGTATAAGAGGCCTTAGCTTGTTGAGTCTCTCAAGTACAGTTCAGTAGGGTCTCAGTTGTAGCTCTAGTTATCTTCACTAATGGCACTATCTTTTAGCGTGCTCAGCTTTTACAGTCTATAAAAGTAATCTCTCAAGAAAGAAAGAAAGGAAGTGAGGAATTCGTTTCAGATCAGTATTGTATGTTAACTAGAGAGTAAGGTTCCACAAGTGGTAGCAGGTCAACACGCTCAGTACGTACAAGACCAAGACGTCTCATTAGATCTATCGTAGCTATAGTTTTTTTTATGTAGTAGTTCAGAGCTTCAACAGTTCACACAGCACAGGTCAGGTAGTACAGAGCCAATCCTATTCAAGTTAAATCGAGTAAGGTAATTGAGTAGAGTAATTTTTTAACACGTGCACAGACTCCGAGACAACGTCAGTAGCTCAGCTCAGTTTTAGAGTATACAAGGAGATATTTCAAAGAACAGAAGGACGCAGATAAGACAAGAACCGAAAGAAAATCGTCATGTACGTCATCACAGATTTAAGTCAAAGCAGCCATGTGCATCTTATAGAGGAAGACACTACAGATACAGACTCAGTAAAAGGAATACTAAATGAATTATAAGGAATGAAGCATACGAATTAAGAGTAATGCTTAAGAAATGATAAAAGGAAAGAATGAAGTTATTAGGAGTATTCTTGGTATTGATAAGAAAGCAAAGAAGAAGAGGATTCAGAAAAGGTGAACCAAAGGAGAAAATCATACGATTAAGGAATCTCCAAGACAGCTAGCTGATCATGCTTCATCATGCGCACAGACCACAGTTCTTTTCTTGAAGCTCAGGTGGTACAGTGTTATTCAGCCAGCCGTAAGAAGAGTTCTACACCGTAGTTTTCAAATAGACGTAGCATGTTTAATCTCACCAGACCAAGGTCTCAAAAGCCTCTCTTTCTAAGATCACTAATACCAGCAAAAGAAAAGGTTCACCTCAAAGTCCAGACGTCAGCTTAGGAGTTCCATGGCTCATTTGTTAAGCTCATGTGTTTTTCCAAACATGGGTCGGTTGTCAGAGGGTTCCTTCTATCATCTCTCTTCCAGAGAGTTCAAAGATTACCAGTTCAGTTCAAGGTCAGTTTAGAATCCGTGCAAAAGAAAATCAGGTCCATCAGGTCTCAGATACGTGTCAGTGTATTTTCTATAGGGTAAACAGATGTTAATACAGAGTGGGTGGTGGTATCGTAGTGAAGATTATTAGTTTTCGCAGTAGTGTAGAAGGTAGTTTTTTAGCTTTAAGACCATAAACGAGAGAACATAAGTAAGACGCATTTAGGGGAGGTGTGTCCAGTAAAGTGTCACAGTATAGTTTACCAATCAATAGCCAGACAGGGGCTGGCAGTAAAGTCTTTCATAGGGTATGGTTGTTTTGACAATGTTCATGGATGTAAGTCCATAAACAATTAAAAGAAAGAAAAGAGAAAGGTGAATTCTCAGGCGATTCACTTCACCTAGAGCGCAGCTTCCAGAGGTCAGTTAGAGGATCGAGTAGCTCTACTCAGTCTTCTTTCAGACATTGGTGGTCAAGATTAGCTCACAGTCAGAGTTGCAGACCAGAGAGTATTCAAAGTCACCGTTAAAGAAGAGTGATATATGATTGTTTTTATAGAAGAAAGAAGAATAGGTGTCTCACCAAGGATTTACCAAGCCCCAGCATCAATCCAAGAGAAGAAAAAGAAGAAGAAAGTAGAAAGAAAAAGAAAGTATCTAGTCTTTATGTGCCCCAGCTCAGTTTAGTTAAAGGTTTAAGACCCCTGAGTCTCGGATAAAAGGGGATTTCTATTAGCAGATAAGCCTAGTAACTTCTATGAAGTTTATATAAGGTGTAATTTTCACAGTCCACACAGCCAGACTTTCTCATGTATTGTTAGGTAATCATGTCAGAGTTACGGTTTTACTGAGTTAGAGCTTACTCTCATTCAGTCTAAGACGTTTTTTCAGTCTTAGTCTCAGTTTGTGTTTACAGTAAGGACGTCCAGCAAAGAGAGTACAGTCAAAGGTCCTCAGGAATTATTATTGCATGTCAATAGCGTTACTCATCAGTAGTGCGTTTTTTCTTCAAGTCATCCTTTCGTCGTCAGATGCTAGATCGATGTATTAGGTCAGTTTTTCTCCAGTTCAACCCGCTCAGCTTACCCAGGTCTCCCCAGGTTTTTCTTTTCAGCAATGACATCTATTTTCATGCCAACATGTTAGCGAGCTTTGCTTCAAGCCTAGACCAGCAGACGACTGTAGTCAAGCTAGTATGCTTTCTCCGCTTCAATCATAGAGTAGCACCATTCACCCAGTGAAGGCTACTAATGTAGACCAGAGCACGCTTTTTAGTTTCAGCATGTCAGTATGTTGCAAAAGGTTCTCAGTGGTGACAAGTTATAGACCAAGGATCAGAGGCCCAGTCCCCCCCACAGATACCCCTCAAAGTTTCTTCAGCTCATTAAGTTTTGTTAGTAAAGTTGCTCAAGGTAATTTTTTAAGTTATTTTAGCCTCAAGTGTTCCAAGCCAAGCCAGCAAACCCCGCTCAGCAAGTTCAGTTTTTTTTCTTAGTAGTCTTCTTCATATGCGTTTCCTTTGTTTCAGCATCTCAAGTGGACAGAGTCCGCTCAAGATTAAGGAGATATTCAAGTCAACCAGACTGTGTAGCTCAGTAAGTATAATTTTCATTCAAGTTCTCAGCATTCGCACAGAGTCAACCCATCCACAACCCCAGTTGTCTCAGGGTAGTATGCAGCTTCTATATTCTAGTTTCAGCTCAGTCTTTTTGCCTGAAGTTACACAGCATCATGCTTTCACCAGTAAAATGAATAGTATCTTTTTCAGCAGCTCGTTATTAGTCTTCATTCAGCAGGCTGCATGTGCAGCATCATGGGTTCTAAGTTTCAGAGAGAAAAACCACGAACTAGTTTACAAGGAGTCAGTTTTTCCTTTCACCAAAAGATTTTATTTAAGATATATCTTTTTAGATTAAGAATCGTAAGAAAGTTGAATTTTCATGTCAGTGCCGGCTTGAGTATATTTAATGAAGTATTTAGTACTTAGTTCTTCAGACTTCAATACAGCAGTATTTTCTTTTCTTACTTTTATTCAGTTTTCTTCACAGCAGCAGCCAACCAGGAGTAACCTCCCCAGACGCCTCACCAGTTCATGCCTTATTAGTGTTTGTTTTATTAGTTCAACGCTAGTTAATTGGTTTTAATTAAGATAATTCATGCCAGAGTCTCTATAAAAGGGATAAGAAAGCGCTATTCTCCCAGCTTAGCTCACGGTCAAGGTCTTCAAGTTTCAGTCTCAGACAGTTATTCAGATACCAATGTGTATAATGTAACTACAGTCCTCAACCATGTTTTTTGAGTTCTTTTCTCTCATGTCGTGTCAGTAGAAACTATAAGTTTGTTGTGGTGGAGTTTTTGAATTGTTCTTTCCAAGTCCCCTACCATTTTCAGCCTCAAGTTTTATTAGTGTGTTTTTTTTTATATATTATATTTAGGTTATAAGTAAAATTAGTTTCAGTTATGCAATCCTGTGCGTCCAAGACCTACAGGCAAGTCCACCAGTCAGAGTTATACAGCTTCGAGGTCTATCTAGATTAGTCAAAGTTCAGCAGAATAGAGATATAACCAGAAGTCAATTGTTTAGGAATTTTTGGTTACTTGGGATTTAAAGGTGGAAAGGAAAAGAACGAAGTAAGAAGAAGAAGAAGTAAACAGAATTTTTGGAATTGAAGTTGAGAATTACCCAGAACGAAATATCAAGAAGAAAGAAATCACGAGAAGAATTAGTAACACAGTCGAGTCCCAAGGTAACCCACCCAACAGAGTATGCAGATCAAGTGTAATAGATATAGACAGAAAAGAAAGTAATTAAGTTTCAGTAGAAATTATAAGAATAAGAGTTTAAAGTTGTCACCCCCCCCCCCTCATGGTAAGTAGATATTTGATAAACGAAGACAAAGAATAAAGAGAAGGAAGAAGTGTATAACCAGAAAAAAGAAGTATTTAGTTGCTAAGGGAACGGAAGTTCCGTATGATATCTGATTAACACACAAGGTATATTAAACAGGCACAAGAAAAGGAAGATCGAGAATTTAGTTATCACGAAAGTAGAGATGACCACAAGAACGATAGAGAAGAATTTTTAGTATAGAAAGAAGACCTAAGAGTGAATAAGAAAGGGGAAAAGCGTCTCTTCAATTGATTTTTAGATAAAAGAAAAAGATAAGAAAGAAAGGTAAGAAGTATTCACCCGTTCTGAAGTAGTTTTCAAGTATAGTTTTTAGTAGTCCAGCCTCATCATCCATTTAGTGGAGAAGCAATTGTTCTCAGTCCGTCTTTCTCAGTCGTTCCCAGATGCACCAGCAGAAGGACTACCAAGAAAAAGATAGAGAAAAGAAAGAATCTAGAAAACGAAGAAGAAGAAAGAAAGAAGAATACATAAGAAAAGAGTAAGAGTAACGAAATGTCAAGCAGCTGTAGCTTTAGTCAGCTCTAGTTCGTACCAGCAAGCATGTGTTCAATTTTTTTATCAGCTAGCTTCCTAGTTAGAGTACTCCTTTTAGTTAAGTAGTTGAGGGTATTTTAGTAAGGTCTTTCTTACCCTAGCGTCAAGTATATTTGTTAGCTGTACGCCTCATTTATTATTATATAGTTAATTTTAAAGCCAAAGCAGCCAAGAAAGAGTTCAGTAAAGCCTGTAAGACTAGGCTAAGTGTCTCACAAAAAAGCTCATTAGTATGTAAGTGTTTTAAAGTAGAGTACCCCTCAGCAGCACCCCTCAGGTTTTACCACAACGATGAGTACCAGTTACAGCAGTTTCTCGATGTTCTCAGTGTAGGTATCCCATCTTCTCAGCAAGCAGAACATTTGACTCAAGTTGTTTAATCTCAGATCAAGCTGTAGCATTTCTCTCATCAAATTTAGAGTCCTACAGTTAGTTTTTTTTTCACAGTCAAAGCTCAACTTTAGTTTCACTATCAGCTTTTACAAGCAGAGACAGTTGTCCTAGTGTCCAAGTCTCTTTTTTCCAGTACCCCACCCCAGCTCCCCAGCTCTTCTTCATTGATCAGTTATAGTCTCATCAGTAGCATGTTGTTTAGCTCCTCAGTTCCTATCGCATTTAGTTGGAGCTTTACTCCATACAGCAGTGCGCAGATAGGTGAGTTATAATGTTAGTCTAGGGCGAGTGTCCCAGTTTCTTTCTCAACTGTCCAAAGGTCGTCTTATTTTAGCCGCAAGCTTTCCAGATGTCATGGGCCCCCCTCCCGCTAGTAGAAAGGTTTTTTATGCTTAGCTCATTTTTACGTACCCCAAGGACGGACGTACCAGGTAGCTTTAAGTGCAAGTTTTATAGTTAGCTTTTTTTAGTCTTCTCGTAGTGGGTAGTA
>JAGVVM010007704.1:0-29875 GCA_019149425.1 Psidium friedrichsthalianum
GTTGGTTTGATTGACATGGCACAATATTTTTGAGAGCTCAACTTCTGGCAATACAGATGTGTGAGAAATAACACTGTAAATCTTGCCATTTGCAAGTGAACTTAGCAATGAGTGATCAGGTGAGTAAATACTCTATGGCCGCGTTGATCCACTGAGGTACCATCTCGGTGTGTAAAGTGTCTCAAATTTCTTTGGTGACTTGTTTTTTCAAGAGTTAATTGATTTCAATTGGGAGCTCTACTGTATAAGTGTTCAATCTTAATTGGCTTACACATAGCCAATTTGTGAGATCTGATCTCCTGTTTTGGCGACTAAGATATCAATAGTTGTGATCAAATCAAGTCTATTCTGAGTTATTCTCACCACTCAAGAAAAATTTACTGATAGTAAAATTACCTCGTTGTAATACTGATATACTGTAACGTAATGTCGTGCAGTGTCAACTCGGAAGTTTTTCTTCTTCTCGAGGGTCGCTATATGCACATTTGTCACACACTGTTGAGTTGGGACAAAGAGTTGGTCTAGTGTCTGCTACTAAGGCATATTGTCCACTGCTAAAGGAAGTAAACAGAGTATGTCTTATCTGATCTTATGCAATAAATTGGCCTGACTCAACAGGAACTGTCACAAAGAGCTCAATAAAATCCATAAGCTCACTCAGTTCTTATGTATCATGGTGTTTTATTATAAGAGAAAGATTTTCGCCTGGACACATTTCACTGGTCTCCCGGCGAGTTTATGAAAACCTCAGACAGGCTTTTCGTGATTCTTGGGGGGAAAATTAATGCATGCCTAGAAAAATGATCTACGGAACATCGAGGAATGACCTGTCATGTAGAAGGCATGGACATGGACGTGTCAGAGAAATGATCAGGCAGGATAGATTACTATACTCTCTCTCTTCCACATGCGCTGTGTGCTGTTTGTATACTTGAGACAGTTTTTGTGGTCCTCCTTCTGTTTCGTAGGCCTGGTTTTGAGAGAAGATGTTGGATGATCCAACTTATTGACGCAGACTAGTAGTATTGGTGCTCTTGTAATGGATACTATATTCTTTCTACATATATTGTTGTTGTTTGTTGTTGTGAGAACACTGACTAAAACAATGTACTAGTAAGTGAAGTAGGGAAATGTTAGAGCTTGTGGAAATAAGATAGGATTGGCTTGGCTTTATCTCCGTTGGCTCCGCAGTGGCAATCGTGCGGAGAAAATCAAGATGGCTCTCAAATCACAGTAACAATGTGAGAGGCTGGTGTTCGTGTTACGCGATGATCGCAAATGCAGACAAGAGAATCACGTGCTACAGTCGACCGTCTTGGTCAGTGTGACCGTAGGAAGAGCTAATCGGTCAGCAACTCTGGTTGTTGTTTGTGAACAGTGAAAACTCATGCTGAGGCGGTCCGAAAGATCTACACCCATTGTCCGCTTCCTTGGAATACCATGCGTGATTGACAGGTAGCCTGCCTGTGGCGGCTGAGAAGTCAAGTAACAGAATAGAAAGCGTGTCATATGCAATGAATAAAGGATTATAGTTCCTTTTATCTTTCGCTTCAAGCAGTTTGCCGTGGCGGTAGCGGCCGCCTAAATTGGGATTTTCTGATAGATTTAACTGAAACCTCATGTGCTCTGCTAGGATCGACTATAGTTCTTGTGTGGGTTCTTGCCTTACCAAGAGCCACACAGGAGTGACCTTTAAAACAGACAATTGTAAAGTTCCCGCCGATGTTGAGCACCTCTGACCATGACTGAGGAGAGAAAATAATGTAAGTGTGGTCGGACGCCAACTGACTATAATATCCAAAAGAAAACTGCATGCCTCTGGGATTTTAGTGATCTCTACTGTTCAGCCATAAATTAACCATGAAACTCGATGTGTGAGGTGCAACCAGCAAAAGGGTTGTCAACGAAATTGAAGAGAAAGCTGGTGCTGGATTACACACCTTGCCTTTTACGTTTTTCCGCCTGCCTTGCCTACCTCATTGCAAACAATGACCAATCCAGCATAATAAGTAATTGATGTACTCTTTCGTTACTCTTTAAGAGATGATTAATTTCACACAAGCGAGAGATGACGCGCATTACTCTCCAAAAGTCGGGTGCACGGTTCTACACGATTCGCGTTGTGTCCGTACCGTGACTCTCGCCTTGGTGGGTGATGCTGAGTTTAATTAGAGAGGGCCATTACAAAATGCCCATCGCCTCCCATTTGTGGTTGCATGGCACAGCTATGTATACTAAACGCACCTTCCCCGAAACCGTCTACATAACAGAGTAGCCAGGTTCGTGTTAAAAGTACCACCTATCGCTACTGAATCTTTGGACTGTAGAAGTCGAGACGGAGTCTATCTCGAATCCACCCTTTCCTTCTACAGTGAGGAAGAAAGAGGAACTAATACAAGGAAGATGATTCTCATTTTTCAGCTTCATTGAGACTGACTTAGCTGCTGTCCGAGGGATTTTTGACCCGTTAGTCTTGTTTTTTGGCTTATTCTTTTTTCGGGTGGTGGATAGATCCGGTTTTTCAAAAAGTGGTCAACCGCCGACCTCTACCAAAGTTAACAACTCTTCTAGCTATAGCTTGCTCCCTTATTGATGTTCATTATTTCGTGTGACACGAAAATAATTTCAGGACGTCTCTCATTGACTTAGTCAAGTGCTTGTATGTGTTTGATATGAGAATCGCAAGCCATACAGTCGATATACATCTAAATTAACTACACTCACTCCCAACTTATTGTATTTGGTACCCAATTCCACTAAGTTGTTGAAACCCTATTTTATTTTTTCTTTTTTTATGAACCCGGACGCGACGCCGAGGCTCGGGAGCCGTGTGAGGTGTCGTACACGAAACATCCTATATTGACCTTGTGAGAATCCGATTGATCGGACTTGGTTTTTATAGAGGTGCTTTCTGTTCATAATAAAGATACTGTTATGCATACTGACATCTCCGTCGTAGTTTGTATGCAATTGATAATTATGACAGCGAACTTTTACTCCAGTTCTCGAGCTGGGAACTTCCCATGTCCCGATCAATTATGCCGCCTGTGGAGTCCGAAATCCCATCAACCGAAATCTTTCCATTTTAGCTGTAACTAGCTAGAATTGGGAAATTGGCTTTAGCTGTATTTCACTGTTGATGGTTGAGATTGATAGATTTTATGCCGGGCAAGAAAGCCAAGCCGGCTCTTTTAATTGTAATGGTGCGCGCAGAATAAGTTATACATCGTTACCCTAAAGATCGTGCTTAATCAATTGCAGCGTTGCTAAGCTCGGGTTCGAGCACGACAAGACCTAACTTAAGAGGCATCATGACCAAACTGATTGCGCTGATGGAGTTCTTGATTTGTAGTGCCACACTAGAAATAACTAGCCAGCGGGCTTGGATGGTTGCTATATCTCGATACGTGCGCCCAATCACCATTTGAGGTGTGAATGTATCAAAACTTTTCGCCTATAAGCTTCCAGGGATTTCAGAATTTCACTTATTAAGGGTTTATTTATCATAGTGCATATTTAGGTGTTCTCAGATAAATCAAGCTTCTTTTCACGCACTTCATAGGAGAGGATCTCAAGAGTAGAGATCTTGTCCATATCAATAAATACCCTTAATAGTGATTTCTGGAGATTAGGAACAGAACCTTAATGGTGATTGCTCGAGATTAGCACCAAGCGTGGCTAGTTTTATGTCTCCATCATCAGTTTGGTTGGTCATGATTTACGTTAGGTCTTGTCGTGCTCGACCCGAGCTTAGCAACGCTGCAATGATTAACACGATCTTCTAGGGTAACGATGTTAACTTATTCTGCGCGCACCATACAATTAAAGATGCCTGCTTGCTTTCTTGCCCGGATAAAATCTATTTCATCCATAGTGAAAAGTAAAGCCAATTTCAATTCTAGCTAGTTACAGCTAAAATGGAAAGATTTCGTTTGATGGGATTTCGACTCCACAGGCTGGCATAATTGATCGGGACATGGGAAGATTCCCAGCTCGAGAACTGGAGTAAAAGTCGCTTGTTCATATTATCAATTGCATACAAACTGCTCTGTATTAAATTATTTTGATAAGCTAAAAGTCTAGATCAGTAGGATTCATAAGGTCTATAGGATGTTTCGTCGACCTCCGGTTTTCCCGAGCCTCGGCGTTCGCGTCCCGGTTATAAAAAAGAAAAATAGGGTTTCAAACTTAGTGGAATGGCGTCCAAATACAATAAGTTGGGAGTGACTGTAGTTATTTCTTGTTTCGATTATGGCTTGCGGCTCATATAAAACTCAGCACTTGAAAGTCGAGTCTTCTGAAATTATTATTTCGTGTCACACGAAATAATGAAATCAATAAGGACAAGCTATAAACTAGGAAGAGTTGTTAACTTTTGGTAGGGTCGGCGGTTGACCAACTTTTGAAACCGGATCTATCACCAACCCGAAAAAAGAAGAAGCCCAAAACAGACTACGGGGCAAAAATCCCTCGGACAGCAGCTAAGTTCAGTCTCCATGAAGCTGAAAATGAGATATCATCTTCCTCAAGTTCCTCCTTTCTTCCTCATTGAAAAGGAAAAGGGGATTCCGAGAGAGACTCCGTCTGATTTTAAGTCACAAGATCAGTAGCGATAGGGTCAATAACACGACCTGGCTACTATGTTATGTAGGACGGTTTCGGGCAGGTGGTTTTGTATACAAGTTGTGCATGAACACAAATGGAGGAGATGGGCATTTTGTAATGGCCTCTCTAAAATCAGCCATCACCCACAAGGCCGAGAGTCACGGGACGGACAACGTCGAATCGGAGAACCGTGCCTGCTTTGACAAGTAATGCGGTCATCCTCGCTGTTGAAATTACATCTCTAACAGAGAACGACGAGTACATCACTTACTTAATGCTGGCTTGTCATGTTGCAATGATGTAGGCAAGGCAGGCGGAAAAACTTAAAAAGGAAGGTTGTGAATCCAGCCACAGTTTCTCTTCAATTTCGGTGACAACCCTTTTGTGGGTCCTCACCATAGAGTTCATTGTTAATATGGCGAAAGTAGAGATCACAAAATCCAGACTTGCAAGCAGGTTTTTGGATATAAAGTTGGGTCACCACAATCTTTTTCTCTCAGTATGGTCAGAGGGTCAAAATCGGGGAACTTACAATAGGTTAAGTCACTCCTGGAGGGTTCTTGTAAGCAAGCACCACAAGACTATAGTGACTAAGCGAGCACGAGGTTTCCGTCTAATCCTACTTCAGAACACCATATCAGGCGGCTCGCTGCCGAGGACAATGTCGAAGTGAAAGATAAAGGAACTCATAATCTCATCACTTCTATGAAAGCTTTCTATTCGTTCTTGCATTTCAGCTGCCGGCAGCCACTCAATATGCTGGTATTAAGGAAGCCGACAATGGGTGAGATTTTGGACCGCCTCAGATTAGTTTTCCTGTTCTAAACTACAACCACAGTTGCGAGATTAGCTTCTAGGTCACTGACCAAGAGGTCGACTGTAGCGCCGTGATTTTCTTGTCTCCATTCGCCGATCTTTGGTAAATGAAACAGCCTCTAAAGTTATGTGATTTGAGAGCTTTGATTCTCTAGATTGCTACTGGAGCAAGGAGATCATGCCACGCCTTATCAATTTCCACAAGTTCATTTTCCTTCTACTTCTTAGTAATGTTTGAGTAGTGTTCTCACAACAACAACAACAACAACAATATATGTAGAAGAATATACGTATCATTACAAGAGCGCCATACTACTATGTCTGGTCAATAGTTGGATCATCCAACATCTTCTCTCAAAACCAGCCTACGAAACAGAGGAGGACCACAAAACTGTCTCAAGTATACAAACAACACACAGGCATGTGGAAGAGAAGGATGCATAATCTATCCTGCCTGAATTTCCTGACGAGTCCAGGCCATGCTTCAATGACATGGTCATCCCTCGATTTGTAGATCATCTTTTCTAGGCATGCATAATTTTCCCCAATGAATCACGAAAACCTGTCTTGAGGTTTCATAACTCGCCGGAGGCCATTGAATATGTGTGAAATTTTCTATAATAACAACCATGACTACAAAGAGAGGAGCTTATGGATTTCTATTGAGCTCTTGTGACAGTTCCTTTAGCAGATCAGGACAATATGCATAGCAATATCATAGATCAGAAAGGCAATTCCTTTGTCCCCTCAACATGAAAATTGCATCTAGCGACCCCGAAGAAACTTCCGAGTTGACACTGACCACATTACGTTACAGCAATCTTCATTACAATGAGGAATTGACATCAGTAAATCTTCTCGTCAGAAAACTCAGAATAGACTTGATTTAGATACACAACATGATATCTTAGTCGACAACAGAGATCAGATTCACAAATTGGCTATGTGTCTAAGTGTAAGAAAAGATAGACCTATACAGTGAGCTCCCAAGAAATCAATTAACTGAAAACCAAGTCAAAGAAAATTTGAAGAACTTTACACACCAGATGGTACCTCAGTGGATCAACGCCGCCATAGAGCTTATTACTCCTGATCACTCATTTGCTAAGCTTCACTTGCAAATGCCAAGATTTACAGTTGTTTTTCTCACACATGTGTATTGCCAGGAAGTTGAGCTCTCAAAATATTGTGGCCCTGTCACATCAAACCAACTCAGCAAACATCCTTTCATCATGTTCAGCAGCATCCAGAGGGAGCGCATCATGATTCCCTGTTTCCTACATTGCGGAGCCCCAATGACTAGCCGTCACATTTAAGCCCAGATAGGTACACCTTGCACTGCACAATCGTCTTCCCGATTTTAAAGCCCGGAACCACAGTGAATCCAACTCTTGGCTTAACTTTACAAGGCGCAGGACATCTCTTTGTGACATCTTCCATGTACACAAGACTATATTCCACGCCCCTCTCCACTTGGAAGATTTCAACTGCCGGATCAAACGAAAAGGCCAACTTATGTAGGGTCCATATAGAACTCGCCATCTCAACAAATGATTTGTAAAATACACTCAAAGACTTCCATGAACTCAAAACAGCTTCATTGCATCCAGATTACTGAAGACTGAAGATTCCATGGATGGGCAGATAAGTTCTTGATACTTCTTTTCACAGAATCTAGCAAACTCACTATCCGGGTCCATGCCTATCACTTCCATTGGGTTACTCGACACATGCTCGAGCAATTTCTTCATAGAGCTAGTGCCGCTCAACACATGGCCATTACTCCCAACTCCATGATTGTCACCAAAATTGAAACTTTCCGAATCGAAACCTCGAAACATTACCAAACAGACATACGATAAAAACGCATAGCAGTCATGACCCTTCTTCTCATACTCAACATCCTCATACAACGAACCAGCTGCCAGAGTCAGATTCCACCCAGCCTTTCTCATCAAACCAATCAAGATCTTAGTAAACCTATGCGTAGCTCTACAAGCATCGCGTAAAACAGAATTGAACACAGTGATGCACAAGGACACCTCAAAAGATGAACTCAACCTGTCCGACAACCTCTTCGACAGCTTCAAATTGCGCTCTGAATCTCGCCCAACTGATACCTCAAGCCGTCTACTTTGTTATGCTTCCGGTCAATCTCCGATTGCAACCTGTTCGAAATCGTCCCGAGAATCCTGAGCTTTGCTCTGATTCTCTTGTACACGAGCTTCCAAGCTCGACACGTTCTGCAAATCATCAACTAAATCAGAGTTCCTGCGTAATTCCCTGTAGAATTGCTTGATGTCGGACAATCTCTGGAGATGAGACACAGCGCTTTGTCCGCAGCCTTCACGCTTTCCTCGACGAACGGCACTTGCGCAGTTTGCAATTGCACGTACGAAGCTTCGAAGGAAGAAACAGTCCCGAACACCGAAGAGATCAAAATCTCGATCGTCCTCGCATCGACACCCCTTCTCTGAGCCCTCTCGCTCGATTACTAATTCCTCTCGATTCCACACCGGCAAATCTCGCGAATTCCAGAGCATCGCGACTTTGCCCTAAACCCGTCACTTCCAGCTCCTTCCCTGCTCCGCTCCACGGCTCCTTGCCAATCGCGTCGACTCCGAAGACAACCGCAAGCCCGCTCGAGCTCTCGGCCTAGGGTTTCCACCGGGGCGGCTCTGCACCGATCGGGCTTGATGACGACGACCCTCTGTCCGGTGATGACCTCCCGGCGGAGTCGAGCAGGGCGAGCCCGTCCTGCTCGACCCCGCCGGACGAGCCTTCGCCGCGGGCCTCCCCGTCGTCGTCGGCGAAGAACTCGAAGGTCTTGGCCTTGACGGCGATGGCGAACTTCTGGAACATGTCGGAGATCTGCGGCGGCTTGGAGGCTGCGCCATTTATGTCAGGCATCGTCGTCGTCGTCACCGCCGCCACCGTCGACCCAAGACCATGAGAGAGAGAGAGGACGACAAAAAATGGAGGTTGCTCCGCCTACTCCGTAGAGACGAGAGAGGAGAAGGAGAGTGATGATGCTTAGAAAAGCAAGCTTTAGTGGCGTGTTGTCTTGGAAGGAAGGCAAGGCAGCAATAAAGGATGGTGTGAGCTCCAGGTTTGGGATGACTCCAGTTTCACTTTTGGTATATATTTTATTAGGCAAAATGACACAATAACCTCTAAATCAATATAATCTCTAATTTTTTTATTTAATTAATATGATCCGTGAATTTAACTTAATGCTATAATCCCTAAACTTTAGGATTATATTGATCAAATTTAAAGTTTATGGACCATATTGATCAAATTAAAAGTTCAAAACTACATTGCATTATTAGGTTAAAGTTCATGAACCATATTGGTTAAATTAAAAATTAGAGAACTTGCACATTAGATCGAAATTTAAGGACCATTTTGTTATTATCCCTATTTATTATAATGTTAAATTTTTTTATTTTTGTCTCTTGCTTAATTTAATTCATTTTCATCACACCAATACTGAATGAATAATTAGATATTAAAGTAAGTATTCATTTAATAACTTAAATTTTTATATCAGTGGATAATTATTCTATAAAATCTCACATGATATTAAAGCCATGGCAAGCATAATCTAGAGTTTTTTCGTGATAATTTCACATGCATCGTGTTATTAGAATGGGCACGTTTGTAGCGAGAAGGACAAATCGGTACACAATTTTTTTTTTAATGTTTTTTGTTTTGGTGAGTGAAGAGGACAAATCTCGCTGATCGGACACGCAGCGAGAAGGGTCTTCTTGGGATTTCACAGTGTTGGAAGTATTTGTTCATCTTTTAGTTTATTTTAATATTATTTTATTTGTTTATTTTTTGGTCTTGGGTTCGTGATTAACGGCAACATAAGCAGCTGTCGGGTCGTCGCTGACCGTCAATTTCATGGTAGGGGACAATTAACAAATTTTCGGGATGTTATTGAAAAATGAAAAATGAAGAGCAACTCTTAATTTTTTTTAAGAGTTTGGTAAACTGGAAGTTGACTTCGGGTCATATGTCCTTTTCATACAGATATGCTCCTTCTATTTTAAGCATTTCTTCATTTGCTAAATTTTATCTGATTTTATATGATTATGAGTTGACAAAACGTACTTGTCCCCCAAATGAGTCTCTTTACTCCTTTAATAATTTTCAAAGTTTGTGGTTGGTCGATTTCAATATAAAAAAAGCTTAAATTTCGAGAAATTTCAGATACCCATGATGTAGTATTTTGTTATCTTAATAATAAAAAGAAGCATCGAATGGAAAAAAAATTACAATTTATCGCCTCATACCTCCAACCACAAACATTTGATCAAAAATCGATTTAACATAAACCTCCAATCAAAAGACTTATAAGCGTCGCATAAGCGTAAGACAAAGCCTCGAAAATTTAAGATGTTAACAATTTCTAAAGCGAGAAATTGGTCTTGAAACGACAATAGTTGCAAAGAAAAATGTCATATTTTCGATAAGTTCGCAATTTAAGGTTACTTTAAATTGTTGAACGTAGCAATAATTTCACAAATCGCTTCGCGGGTTTGAATTGCTAGTCACCTGTTAAGTAAGCTAACCTCTTGTGTGCCGACATACGACATACGAAGTTAGTCGGGGAGCAATTGAACCGTCCAAAGTCGATTCGGGTTATGGGACCGAGATCGACCCGCAAATAAAGGTGGGGGAAGAGACGATTCCCATCTATACGCAAACTTTTGAGCCAACATGGTCCCGTTGGAGAAAGGACAATTTTGAAGGCTTGCACTTTAGAGGAAGTGGACCACCATCCGATTAGTTATTAAATTGCAAATAAAGTTGGGAATGGAATTCGCACGAGGAAAAGAGTTAGGGATATATCCAATTAAATCTTGTCGGCCAAACAATGATTGAATTGCAAATAAAATTTGGTTACGATGCTTTATGACTACTTTCAAAGAATCTTCAAGTATTAATCGCAAAAAAAAAAAGGCCAAAATTCCTTCTTACAAACAATTGAAAAGAATAGCTATTTCAAGAATTTAGTAATTGCTAGCGTCAAGTACATATTTAGTGTTTTAAGTTTCAGCATTTGTGCGATTTAGTCCTCTAACTTTATGAATTTGCGCAATTCTATCCTCTAAACTCTGTTTTTTGCGCAATCAAATCCTCTGTATCGTCAAATTAATGAATAGCGCGACATTGCTTATGTGATAGAAGCTAACACACAGTGCTAATCTGGTGCTAAATGAGCGAAAAACAAACGGGAAAAGCAAGAAAAAGAAATCATAATTTGACGGTATTAATTGTAGCGGGTAAACAAAGTGCTTGATTGCTCAGAAATTAAGTTTATGGTCTCACACAATCTCACAAGTACAGTTTGGGTATTAATGTCATAGCAAACATAATTTGGAGTTCCTTGTGATAATTTTATATGCATAGTGTTATTAGAATGTATAAGTTTGTAGCATGTTATGAGTATCTACATATCGATACATAATTTTTTTTTTTTTCGGTGAGTGAAAAGGACATCACGCAACGACAGGGGTCTTCTTAGGATTTAGAGTGTTGGAAGTACTTGTTCAGTTCTTTGTTTTTTTTCTTTTTTGGGTTCGTGATTAACGGTAACATAGGCAGCTGTCGGGTCGTCTGACTGTCAATTTCATGGAGAGGGGCAATTAACAAATTTTTGGGATCTTATTGAAAAATGAAGAGCAACTCTTATTATTTTAAGAGTTTGGTAAGCCGAAAGTTGACTTGGGTCATATGTCGTTTTCATACCGATGTGCTCCTTCCTTCTTTAAGCATTCCTTCATCTTGCTAAACTTCATCTGATTTTATATTATTACGGAGTTGACCAAATGTTATTGTCCCCAAATAAATCTCGTTACTCCTTTACTAATTTGCAAAGGCGATATTTCTTTTTATTGGGTCAGAAAAAGGCTGCGCTTGATTTCGACGTGAATGCTTAAATTTCGAAGAATTTTCGGTACCCACGATACGATATGTTGTTATCTTAAATAAAATAGAAAAAAAAAACAAGCATTGAAGGAAGAAAAAAAAAACCTAAAACTTATCGCCTCATATCCACAACCACGAACATTTATCTGAAATTGGTTTAACATAAACCTCTAATCAGAAGACTAATTTAAGATGTTAAACAATCCTAAAGCGAGAAATTGGTCTTGAAACGACAGGAGCTGCAAAAAAGAAAAAAAAACGTGAGATTCTCATTAATGTTGCGATTTACGGTTACTTGAAGCCGTCGAACCTAGCAATAATTTCATAAATAGCTCGGCAAAATCGAATCGCAAGTATCCCGTCACGTAATCGGACCTCATGTGTGCCAACATTTGAAGTTAGCTTGGGAGCGATTGAACCGTCCAAGTCGATTCAGGCTATGGGACCGAGATTGACCCGGTAAATAAAGGGTGGGAAGAGACGATTCCCATCTATAAGCGAACTTTTGAGCCAACATGGTCCCCCTTGGAGAAAGGACAATTTTGAAGGTTTGCACTCTAGAGGAGAGTGGAACCATAACCATCCGATCAATGATTAAATTGCGAATAAAGTTGGGAATAGAATTCGCATGAGGAAAAAAGTTTGAGATATGTCCAATTAAATCTTGTCCATCAAACGATGATTGAATTGCAAATGAAATTTGGTTACGATGTTTTATGAGTACTTTCAAAGAATCTTCAAGTATTAATCATAAAAAGAAAGCCAAAATCCTTGCTTACAAACAATTGAAAGAATAACTTTTTGAAGAATTTAGTAATTGCTAGGGTCAAGTACAAATTTAGTCTTTTAAGTTTTAACATTTGTACAATTTAAGGTGCGTTCGTTTCACTAAATTTTTTTTTTTTCGAATTTACTTTCCAAAAATGATTTCAGGACATCATTTTTTCAAAAAATGATTTGTTTTCCTTTACTTGATGACATGTAATGAAAAATATTTTTTGGTGTTTGATTTGCACTTGGAAAATGATTTCACTTTATCTTAAGAAAAAAAATCCGAATTTTTAAATTATATTCTATATTTTTTATTTTATTTAATATTTTTTTCTTTTTCTTTCTTTTTTTTTTCGGCTTCTTCTTCCTTCTGCCTTATGTGACTTCTTCTTCCTTTTGCAACTTTGCGACTTCTTCTTCCTTCTTCCTTCTGTCACATTGACGCCATGGGCGAGCTCGAGTCTCGCTAGATCTATCCAAGGCTGCTAGTTTTGGCCAAGGCAGCCAATGAGCCTCGAGGCCGCTAGATCTAGTGAGCTTCGAGCTCGCTAGATCTGGCAACAGGCAAGCCTTGGGGCTACCAGCTCAATGGCCTGGAGACTCATCGGGATTGGGGAAGCCTAACCTTGCCGAGACCGCCAGAACCGACGGTCTCGAGGTTGGCCGAGATTGGCGAGCTCGACCGACGGCCTTGGGTGAAGCTCCTTAGGACTGGCTAAGCTCAGTTGACAGCGTTGAGGTTTGGCAGTGTGCCACCAAACAGTGATGGAGAGGGAAGAAAAGGAAATGAGAATGAAAAAGAAAAAGAAAAAGAAAAAGAAAAAGAACAAAAAATAATATTAAAATATAATATCAAAACATTAAAATACAATATCAAAATATTAAAAATATTAAAAAATAAAGAGGAGCAATTTTGGAAAGTGTTTTTACCTTTTCAGACTGTGAAATTCACTTTTTTGATTTTGTACATAAACTTTCCATTGACCAAAAAGTGTTTTCTGCTGATTAAATCATTTTTCGATAAGCCAAACGGATAAAAGTCCGGAAAAAGTAATTTAAGAAAAACACTTTCCCTGAAACAAACACACTCTAGTCCTCTAGCTTCCCCTAACTTTATGAATTTATGTGATTATATCCTCTAAACTTTGTTTTTTTTTGCGCAATCAAATTTTCTGATCAATGACTCTAATCGTACCATCAAATTAATGAATGACGCGACATTGTTTAATGAGCAAAAAACAAACGGGAAAAGAAAAAAAAAAAGAAATCATAATTTGATGTATTAATTGTTGTGGCTAAACAACGTGCTCGATTGCTCCAACTAAGAAGGTTAGAAAATCGGATTGCTAAAGAAAACTTAGAGGACAAAATTGCAAGAATCTAAAAAATCATAAGATTGAATATGGATTTAGCCCTAATTCCTAAACATCGAGTTGAGCATCTCCAGAAGCGGTGTGCAAGGGAATTGGATTGGACCGGAAAAAATTGACTAAAAAAGTTCTCAAGTTCTAGGTGCGGAATCAAACCGCCTAAGATGGATCGAATAAATAAAAAAGAAAAAAGTTTTTCATTTTCTTTTAAAAGATAAAGAAAAAAAGAATTGTCAAAACTCTAAACCAGACCGGGACCGACCAGTCTTGTTCCCGCTTTCAGGAACCTAGGAACTGGCCCTATCAGTCTAGTTTCCGATCCTAGAGTGGAAGCGGCCCAAACCGGAACCGATCAGGCGATCACCCCTACTCCGGATCCCAAGGAATGGAGGGTCTGATGCTCTTATCATCTTCCTGAGAGAAGTGCAGAAGAGGCCCAAGCTTTGAGCCCATTAACTCGTACATGGGCCTCGAAACTGGAGTACGTGAAGTTGAGGCCTTCCCATTGCAGGTTCGTCCCAGTCATCAATCCCATCGTCCCCGGTTCGAAGCTCACCGCAAGCCTCGTCTCCGCGACTCGCGAGCCCTAACCGTCGTCTATCTCTGCTCGCTTGGAGTTCCGAAGAAGCCTCGGTTCAGTCTTGGCATCTGCACTCGGTGAGTGCTGTGGCATTTTGAATGTCTTTCCTCCTCGGTTGTTTCGCTCGCCGAGCTTTCCTGCGGTTTCGTGCTTGGTAGTGTGAATCTGACGGTGTGATTTGCGGCGCTTGGTTTTGCAGCTCCTTTGGCGTCGCCTGTTGCTTGCGGGATCTGATCGGGCGTTTCTCTCTTCTCGATTGTTCTTCTAGAAACCAGGTCACTCTCTCTCTCTCTCTCTCTCTCTGGCCTTCTTCAGACGACCAGAATTGATTGTTTTGCTATAATTGAGCAAGAGGTGCGTTTGATGAAACATCCATGAAAGTGGCGAGCGAGCGAGCGAGAGAGAGTGTTAGGGAGCAATGTGATCGTCCAAACTGTCTTGACACTTGGATAACGAACTCTAGGCTTGCAATTGTTTTGTGTATTTGTTAGTTAGAAAGGGCCAAAGGCAGGATAACTACGTTTGCAATATTATCTTGTTGTGGAGTAAGGCTATTTCTCTTGTTGGTTAAAGCATGCGACTTCTCGTAACCTAGTGAGCATACAGATGTTCAGCCGGGCAGATTAAAGCAATGCACATGTTCTTCAGCAGTAGCAACTGCTGGAACTCGGAGCATCTCGTGAGTTATACTTGGAAGGAATTGGATTGGAACCATGGAATAACAATTTGTGGCATGCTTCTGGTTATCTATTTCAGTTTGGCTACTTGGGATTGTTGTGAATATTCAGGGCATATCGAAATAGGCTTCCACTTTGTACTTTGCTTATTTTAAATCTCGTAACAGACACATACTGACGCTTTTGTTAGCTTGTAACACCCAAAACTTTCACAAATACATGTTTTGACACTTAAATTCATAGATGACTTTCTTATAGTTTTTGGTAATTGGATTATCTTTTAAATTCAGGCAGGAAGCAAAAGGTTAGTTTTTGCTTTTGTTGAAGCATAGATAAACATGCCCTTAATCTGAGGTGGAGGATAGCTTCATGGTATTTGTCTTTCTATTGGGAAATGGTTATTGTTACCTCGTGAAGATGCTGAATTTGCAGTTGTAATTCTGGATTGATTGGTATGCTATGCAACAATGTTGTTTGAAGATCTAGATTAATCTTGGTATTGTTGTCCATGGTAACCACGAGGTTACTTGTGTAGATTAGTTAAAATGAACAGCATGATGTTTTTATGAAGCAGATGATTGGATCACACAAGTCGTTTGTGGCCAAAATGCTAGATTTTTGGTTTGCATGCATCCCCAAGTCCAATAGAAGTTCTAACAGAATTAGTTCTAGTTGAATTATTAGTTTGACGTCATCTATTGGGATTTGAGCTCTTTTAGAGTTTCAATAAGTTTCATCAATCAATTTGGAGTAGAATGTGATGTGTTCCTATTCTAATTAGTATTATTTTTTATGTGTCTCACTAACCTTCCTAGCTCAATTAGGAAATGTCAAGGGTGATATGTAGAAAGCTAAATGGCAAATGGGAAGATAATCAATTCTGCAATGAATTAGTATGTGATCATCTACAATAGGAAAAGTGATTTTTAATTCAAATAGAAAAGTTGAACTTGTATTTTTCATAATAGAAAAGTTCTACAAGATAACAATGCAAATCCTTACTTAGGAGAAGAATACGAATACATATCCTATTAGGACTCTTATTTGGCTTGTGAATCGATGACATGGTCCATCTTCTCCAAATGAGGGCCATGGCATTAGTTTCCTGCCTTCGAATTTGAGCTTGTAGATTGCCTTTCTTTCTGAGGAAAATAATATGTTGAACTTCATTACTTGCTTTCAGCTCATTTCTGTGTCAACTCCCAATGTATCAGGGCATCACACTGTTTTTCCAGTATTTAGATGCTGACCAGTTTGCCATTCGTTTAATAAAATGGGAAGTGGAATTCAAATGAACGTAAAAGACGACTTTGGTTTGTTTTTTCTGTTCAGAAAGTGCTTTTTTTAAAACACATCCTTGAGTGCAGGTCCTGGCTTTGAGGAGATTGATGAGATTCCAGTGACACGATTTACCCTTTTTTACTAGAATTTCTTTGTCACATCTTGTTCTATTATTCTTACTTATTTTTTCCCCTGTTACTAACTATGAGCCCATGCATCTTGAGTCCTCTATTCTATCATAGGGGATTTGTTTGATTTTTCGCGCTAATTCGGTACCGTTAGAAAAATTGGGCTTGCAGAATTTAACTTTCTCTTGCCTGAGACTAGTCAATGATCTTTTGTTTTCGTGTTTATCTATTCATCTTAGATGAAGGAAGGAATATGTGGTGATGAATTTACTGCCATCGAGTTTGCCTTTTTGGTTGTGCAATGCGAGGGTAGGTTTTGTTGGAGAGAGAGCGAGATAGCCTAGTTTGCAGGAAGCAATGGACTCAGGTGCATAGTTATGTCTTTTGGTAGGGGCTATTGTTTTATACAGTCTTTGCAGCTAGCTTCAGGTAGAGATTGGTAACATTTTTATCATCTCCTATTCTACTGAAGATCCTATGTAGATTTTTAAGGAATGTAAACCACATGTTCCACAGAGTCATGTTTGCTTTTAGCAGCTTCGCATTAATATCCTGCCAAAAACACGTGCTTTTTGGTAAACTTTTGGCTGCCATTCCTCTTATCTTGCTGAGGGTTTTTCTTAGTTTGGTAATGTTTACAAGTTTAATTTTGAAAGTATGCTTACTTGGCTTACGTATCTAACTGTCGTCTTGTCAAGCCTGTTTATATCCTTTTGAATTTCCTTGTTTTTGCTTAAAGTGATCTTTATGCTTATTGGTTATAAATTTGTATGAAGGACTGTAACGTGGCTGCTGTGGCCACTCTTCTTGTTGGTATGATTTTGGTTCTCCAATGAGCTGTTGTTTCCTGATAAATCTCAAAGAGCCCATGAGACTTAATATTCAGAGAAGGACTTTTTTAATCACCATTTAAAGGAGTCTTCTGGACACTTCCTTGCAGGCGTTGCAGTACTATGGGGGATTTTACGGTTCAAATGAGTAATGAACTTGTAGATCGACTTCTTGACAATGATGAGAAGTTGAAAGAAAAAAACAAGAAAAATAAAACAAGGTTCCCAAAAGAGCCTCAACATCGACAGAGTAAGGTGAATCAGAAGCAACCATCTGATGATTCTGCCGGATTGCCAATTCAGCCTCCATTTTTCCTGCCTGTTAGCCCTCCTGCATATTCTGCAAAGGCGGAGTTGGATGCCATTCGATCAGTTCTTAAAGAGAGTGAGAGCGTCGTGGAGAGGCTGCAGAAGCAGGAGGAGAACGTTCTCCGCGAGGTAACTGAAAGAGCCAAGGAACTTCGTGATAAGGAGTTCAAGCTTCCGTACCAGAAGCCAATGCCTTGTTTGGCCGAGAACAATGCTTGCTTGGAGTGCTACAAGGAGCATGCTAAGGACCCTTTGAAATGTGCTCATCTAGTAAGAAGTTTCGCGGATTGTGCTCGAAGAGCAAGGCAGCAAGTGAGCACTGCTGGTAAGCAGAATGTGACTAAACGACTGATCTTGGGTCTGTGACCCATTGTTCTTGTGAGTCTCTCTTACTCGGCAGCAGTAATAAAGAACAATTCATTCTCCTCAGAGGGTATCCGGCGCTGATATCTTGCTGTTGATATTTTCTCTCATTTTGGGACACTATTAAATTGGTTGTCAATGTCGGTCGACATGGCTTCGCATGAGACTCGTGACAATACACGTCAGTTCACCAGCTGATGCAGCAGGTGTTTGCCCTCTGGTTATCAAATGCAACTCTTCTTATAGCGTTCCAGCGTCACAGATGCAATTCTTGTATGATCTTCTTCCGTGTGCTAATGCCTACTTGTTGAATGGAGATATGAATTGGCAAACACCATGAAAAATTCATGGATAGTGAATTGGAAACATTTGGTAGGATTTCAGAAAGTGCTTACTATTTAGAATTAAGTAGTTCCATACCCAATTGATAGAGATATTTGAACTTTCTATTGCCCCCATTGGAAGAATTATTTTATTTTATTATATTTTTTTATAATTTCTGATTTTTTAGAATTTTCTTGAATTCTTAATTTTTTTAAAGAATTTATCGGAGTCTGATAAATTTTTTTTAAAAAATTTTTAATTCTGAAAAAAGGTGATCCGGATCGGGCCGAATGGGCCTGACCCGAGCCATTGGGGCCCGACCTGGGCCATAAGGGCCCAAGTTGGTCTATGTTTTATTATTATTACTCTTTTGTTGTTTTCTGGTTTCTATGCTTTATTATTATTACTCTTTTGTTTTATTATTCTTAATCTGTTTTCTTTTTCTATTTTTGTTTATTGCTTCCTTTTTGGTCTAATTTTGCTCACCGGCCCAACCCACAAAAGAAGAGATCAATGCCCACACGTTTTCATCTTCTTCGTGAGTCTCCTACCTTGGGACTGCCCTTTTTGTGATGCTCTTTAACGAGAGCTAATCACAGAGACTGTCCTTTTGTGAAAATCTGGTGTCAACAACCTAGAAATAATCATGGTTACAGATATAATTTATTAAAATAGCTCTCTGTCTGCTTTTTAGGTGTTCGTCAAAAGGGGAAAAGAAATAAAGTGTGACAAATGAAATAGTAGCACATCGAGCCCTTAACTTAAAAGTTGGCCTGAGTCAATCCATTTAGACTCATTTTTGTGGGATTTAATTTCTTACAACTCCTTTTAAACACCTTTATGAAATCGAAGTGACATATTTTAAACCCAGCCTGACAGATATGAACGAAACATAGGTATTGACCCAATTTTGTCCCATGTAGACAAAAAAAAAAAACAGAAGAACAAAAAAGAATCAACTGAAGTTAAAAACTTGTGTACGTGTCATGGCAATAAGACAGAGCACGTATATGAACTTTTTCTTTTCCCCATCAGAAGTATTTATTAAAATAACATGCAACAAAGTTGATACACAAGTAAAGTACAATTGCATAAGCTTCAAAAATCAAACTGAACTTTAGAAAATGGTGCATCGTCAAACAACTGAACAATTTCCTGAAAACGGTTGAAGCTCGTGCGAGCTGACCGAATAATGCCAAAGCAAACACTAGCAGGTTCTCACTCTCAGATCCGGTCACTTTGGTTAACGCTATGAGATAGATGACTTCACAAATGATGTAAAACTACATAAATTTTTGGCTCTACTGCTTGGTATGCCCACATCCAATATGATCGTGGGAGCTTCAACAATCCAAATTCGAATTCGCACACGGCACATCGTCAGGCAGCTGAACACTCTCTGGAAATGGCCAAATGGCGCGTGACCAGACATGCCAAAGCAAACACAAGCAAGCACATGTTGATGACCAGCCACATGGCCGGAGACAGGCTCGTCCAGAAAGCAATTCAGAACTGAGAGTGCCGAAGACGATGTACAAGCACCGATATATCGGGTTCCGACTCGCTTGTCCGGTCACTTTGATCAGTGCTATAAGATAGATGAGTTCAAAATGATGTAAAAACTGCAGAAATGCGTGACTCAACTCTCCGGTATGCTGTGAATTGAAATGTCCGATTACGAGCAGCTTAAACGAGGTGAATGCAATATGAATCTCTTGGTTGAGTCAAAACTTTCTAGTTGTGACTGCTGGTGTGGTAGCTCATCGTCCCTATACCGAATAGAAAAAAATTGAAGAAGAAAACATATATAAAAAAAAAAAAAAAACTAGCTACTTGATCCGCGCTCTAAGTAGAGTTCTCAAGAGCATATTCACAAGAATGAAGTGCGTACCTGTTGGTTGTGATTGAATGATCAGCCATCTTCTGGAGGAGTTAGAGCTCTATGAATTCTGAAGTTGTCCTTGCGTTTTGTGTGAAGAGGGGTGAAGAGGGATATATATCTCTACAGAATATCCTGAGGCCATTCCTTCGGAAAGTTAAGGGCAGAACGTGATTTCCCACATTGAAAAAGATGCAAACTTAGTGTGGGGAAAGTATGGATCAGTTTGACCTCGTCCAATTGATCGCATACTCGCGGAGGCAACACGTAGTGTGCCCAGTATTGCATCTTTTGAATCTGGGGACATCACGCTTCTGCCCTTAACTTTCCGAGGAATGGCTTCCGTGAAATTCGGCCGAAGACTTGGGGCAACTACTTTAAAAAAAGGAAAAAACTGGGGCGAATTGTTTACTCGGCAATTTCGGGCAATTTATTGAACTGCTGATTCAAGCTTGTGAACTTGGAAGTAAACATTGTTTTGTTGTGTGTCATCGCGGGAAACTGTTTATTTGAATTGTTGATTCACTTTTTAAATTTACATATTTTACTTATTTTGTCAATTTACATATTTATTTTGAAATTATGTATTTCATCTGTCATATATGAAATGAAAAGTTTTTTTTCTATAAAAATAAAAGGTTTGATTGGTGTATGCATTGATTCATGTCCCCTCTTGCAATATTATTCAGAATTAAACCATATTTTAAAATTCTTGCAATATTATTCAGAATTAAATTATTCAGAATTAACCATATGTTAAAAAAATGGTAATTTCAGATGCCATTATGTTATGCTATTGCTCAAACAACTGCTTTACGCTGAAAACAAAAGTGAAGCGAAAATTAAATACATAAAGAACGCTTTGATATATTTGGTTCTATTTTAGAATATAACTTCATCTTTTGCGAAACTTAAAAAAACAAAATTAATTTACATAGAAAGTTTTGGTTAGTGTTAGAAGTTAGGGATTATCGTGATGGAAAATATGAGATTTATATTTTTCCCATTTGGTCAGCGTTGTTTATAATAAATTGTCACGGCTTTACAATCGTTGGGGCTGAATGGGAATCAGGCTAGTAGCTGCCGTGTCAATTCTTGCAACCTGGGACCCATGTGTATTGGATGGGTCCAATGTCTTCAATCGTTGGGATCTAATCTAACCCGTTTGTGTTTATTCTTTTCTCAAAGAACTTTCTGCGATGCTTCTGCCCTAGCCGACATGGTCCATTGATGAGGGGCGTGATAAGAGTGAACGATTTCCAAATCAATTCAGGTTTTACCTCGAATCTCAAACTTATTCCTCGAAATCAATTTTTTAATTTTTTAGACTTAGAACTTACCATACATGTTAGGATTAGACGCACAAATACAACGAAATAGAGATTAAAGACGGAGAAATAAAAATTAAAACGTAATGTTTTATCCTTTCACCCTTAAAATAAGGTTACATCCAGTATGACTGCGAGGCTCACTTAAAACAAAAGTTAAACGGACAACATGTTATTTTCATAATGCATGCCATATGATCAAATGACTCATTTGTAACCAAATTATTAGTATTATTGTCAGGTTTTGGTGTAAATAGCCGTTTGCAACTATCCCCAAGTCGAGTGAAGTCGTTAACATCGTCAGGTTTTTATTTTCTATTTGAATTAACCGGTCTTATCATAGCTTATTAGAATTCGTTTGTCACTGCAAGGTGGAAAGTTCCCATACATTCTTCAAGATCTTGATGTTCTTGGAAAACTGCTTGATGGCTTTTTTACAAGCTTCAGGTGTTCTCTGATAGGCCGCCATAACATTCGAGAAAAGCGAAAATGTGATAGGCCAGCCATAAATTCGAGAAAAGCGAAAATGGTGTTGATACGGACAAGAGTTTAGAACCTGTTTTGTTTTGGTTTTTTCTTTTCTTTTTTTGATTTATGCCCTGAGGCAGCTGCTTCGTATTGGCTTAAATCTTGACTAGTTTATGCTCCCTTTTGTGTTTGGTCATGCTATGTACATTAGTTAGAAAATTTTAGAACTTGATCGAAGTTGTTTCAAGAGCCCTGTTTTGTCCAGCAAGTATTTTGAAAATCTAAAACTGTGTTTGATGAGCCGGATAGACCCATTTAGAGTTGGGGCAATAGAAAATTCGATTTTCCATTTGATGAAGGTTTGTCTGCACCTTTTGTACTGTTTCTTTGATGCCTCAAATGTGGACTAAAGTGCATAACTACACTTTCCTTTCTTTTTTTTTCGAATCTTATTAAAACTAAAACACACCACATGCATTCTCAATCCATGTTTTAAAAATAATGCATATATATAAAGAAATAAGAGAGGCCTTAAGGCTTAGTTAGTGATTATCATGTTAGAGTAATTAGATTGAAATTTCATTCGATTCCACAAAGGTCCGAACAAGAGTTTACTTAGAAAGAAGAAGGAACCGGTTTTAAAGCCGGCTCTTCATTTCCGGGAATGAGAACCGAATTGAACCGGTTCATCCGGTCGTCTGCTCCTCTTATTGCCCTGCCTGCGCATCTTCATTCAGTCCACGTCCACCCACCACCAACCGACAATCCGTCGCTGCACTCCTTCATCACCAATCTCCTCCCGTCGAGTCGTTCAGCGGCTTCCTTGGCATGAGTTCTGTTGGCTTGTCGAGTCCGTTGGCCGTTGATCATCCTCCTTCGCATCCCTATTCAGGTAGCTATCTCTCTCTCTCTCTCCATTCACACCCGTAACCAGCCACAGAGTTTTCTTCTTGGAAACTTGATGTTTGCCTGTAACAGCCTCCATGGGGAAGAGGAGTCAGTGGAAGTAGGATTAGAAATATGGAACGAAAGAATTAAAGAAAGAGAAGAGGAGGAGGAGGCATGGTCGTCGATTCAGAAATCGCACGTTGAAATGGTTGGAATTGAAAGACAATGTGGAAGCGGTGGACGGAGCCTTCGCGCCCAATTCGCGGCATCCGAATACTCACCGAGGGCTTCACACTCGTGTACCCGTGGTCTACGCTTCAAACCTGACCAATCGGAGCAGAAGCTCTCCAGTCACATCCGCTCTACGCCTTTGGGGTCCTGAATTACCTTTTCTCTTGTGCTTGACTATGCAATGCCTGTATGTAGTTTGTAATTGAGAGGCATGCTTGATTCTTATATGTTGCAGGTCCCTTGACCAACGTATAGCTTGCCTGAGAAGTGAAATTTGTTGATGTCTCTTGTGTCTCTGTCTTTTTTGGTTGTGAACTGAAGGTAATGGGAAGTTAGGTTAGAACATCACTTTATGCTTGAATAAATTGAAGGAGAAAAATGTGGCAACATCAGTTACGCAAGATTAAATTTCGAATCATAGGAATTAGCATCCTAAATGAGCTGTGACAGGGATTGAATTTTTAATCTTTCTTCTTTCGGAAAACACTGTAAGGACAGCTCAAGGAACTTCTTGTAGATAAAAATGAACAATGAGTTTTCAAAATATACGAGGATTGGTTCCTCTTTTTAGTGACCGTTCTTTTGAACGGGCTGGAAATTCTCGTGATTTTTGTACCAAATATCGTGCGACTAGAGCGATATGCTGATCAGAATGGTTGCTTTCCTAGGTTGCACAGTTTTGATCAATTACCTGAGAAGCTAAGACTTCTTGCCTGAGTTCTTAAACAACTTGCCTTTAGTGCGAACGATAGATTTTCTATAGGCTTCACAAACATTTTTATTAAGTAGCTGTATTGAGTGCTGATGCTTATCCAGTGGCAATGCTTGGAACATTATACCTTGTCTGCATCAGGTCTACTTGTGGCAAAAGTCAGATAAAGACACTAGTGAATCTCCTTTCCACTGTCTTCCCCTGTTCGGCTTGTCTATTTTTTTGAGTTTCACAACCTCCATTTTGCAATAGAACTTCATAAGAACTTTCAATTATCAAACTTTTTCAACTTTTCACCAAAAAAAACGAAAGAATGTTGAGTTCATGCTGTCATCAATTTGTTTGGCACGTAAACATAAGCTATTTTACATTTTGATGCTATTTTTTTTTTGGTCAAGAACTTTTGATACTTGATAAGCATGTGTTGATTTATATTGTACTAGTACTATATCTACCACTTCCTTCTGCGTCTAAACATGATTTGGTGGACACTGATGTTCTCTAGCTTCTTAATATGTTGCTGAGTGTTTGACAAACTAATGGATTTTATGGATGAATACTGCAGGAGTGGTAGGGAAGGGTGGCATGTTCCATGTCTAGCACGGATGCTTAAATGTGCGGGACATTGATCACAGGACTCGATGGTTCTCTTCAAGATGCTCGACCATCAAGTATGTAATGATACAAAATGGTTGCATTTCCACTGGCAAAGATGTATATTCTCATCCCCAGTCAGCATACTCGCTACTTTCTTTCTTTCTTTTTTCTACCATTGAGTGTAGGTGGAACTTCTCCACACATTTGTTCATGATTTTTTGAAGAATTTTATGTAAAAGAAAGAAGATTTTTGGAATGGATTGATGATCCTTTTTAGAGCATCATCCATATTTATATTAAAAGAGGAATCAATCACGTACAAAAGATCCCTAAACAATATGACAATCAAATCTCTCTAAAATATGAAATTCCAACAGATAGCCCACTAATTATGGATCTAATCTCAAAACAAATATTACAACACCCCCCCTCAAGTTGGTGCATGGATATCGCACAATGCCTAACTTGGACACATGATAATCAAATACTCGTTTGCTCACTGCCTTATGAATATGTCTGCGGTCTGTTCTGAGGATTGAACAAATGGAGTACAAAAGTTCTCCTGTATCAAGCTTTTCCTTGATGAAGTGTCGGTCAATTTCCACATGCTTAGTCCTATCATGTTGGACAGGATTATGTGAAATATTAATAGCAGATTTACTATCGGAGTAAATCATTAATGGCTTCTGAACTTGGCATCCCAGATCATCCAAAAGTTTCTGAACCCATAATAATTCACACATGCCCTGAGCCATAGAGCGAAATTCAGCCTCTGCACTTGATCTAGCAACAACGTCTTGTTTCTTGCTTCGCCAAGTAACTAGGTTACCTCCAACATAAGAACAATAACCTGAAGTAGATCGCCTATCATCCACACTACTGGCCCAGTCTGCATCAGTAAATGCTTCAACCTTCAAATGACCATGGTTTCGAAACAATATACCTTTACCCGGTGTGCCTTTCAAGTAACAAAGAATTCGAGTCACAACATCCATATGAGCAGTATACGGGTCATGCATGAATTGACTTACAAGACTGACTGCATAGGCAATATCAGGACGTGTATGAGAAAGATAGATGAGCTTTCCAACAAGCCTTTGATATCTTTCGCGATCTATCGGCTCCCCTGTCTTGGCTCGAATCTTCGCGTTTGAATCAAGTGGAGTATCAATAGGTTTACATCCAAGCATTCCTGTCTGAGATAGAAGATCAAGTATGTACTTACGCTGACATAGGAAGATCCCATGTGAGGAGCGAGCTACTTCAATTCCAAGAAAATATCGCAGTTTTCCAAGATCTTTAATCTCAAATTCCTTTCCCAATGTGTTCTTCAATCTAATGATTTCACTAGTATCATTTCTAGTTACCACAATGTCATCCACATACACAATTAAGAAAGTTGAGAAAGAACCACTACGTCGAATGAACAAGGTATGATCAGCATTACTCTGGGTGTATCCCTGAGCTCGCATAGCTTTGGTGAACCTATCAAACCAAGCTCAAGGTGATTGTTTAAGCCCATATAGAGAACGTTTGAGGTGACAAACCTTTCCAACAGTAGTGTTATCGGCAAAACCTGGTGGAATGTCCATGTAAACCTCCTCATCAAGTTTTCCGTGAAGAAATGCATTCTTCACGTCCAATTGTTGAAGATCCCATCCATAACTTGCAGCACATGATATAAGAATCCTCACTATATTCATCTTTGCTACAAGGGCAAACGTCTCTTGATAATCAACACCTGCAGTTTGAGTGAATCCCGGGCCACTAGTCGAGCCTTGTACCTATCCACAGTTCCATCAGCTTTTTGCTTAACTGTATAGACCCATTTGCACCCTACTGTTTTCTTCCCAAGAGGGAGGGGCACCAAATTCCAAGTATGATTTTTCTTCAAAGCCTCCATTTCCTCTAACATGGCATCTTTCCATTTTTGTTGTTGAATAGCAATCTGCCAAGTATTAGGAATAGGCACAGAGTCTAAAGAAGAAATGAATGATGAATATGATGGAGAAAGGATAGAATATGAAGTATATTCATTAATAGGATATCGAGGCTTACCAACACAAGACCGTTTACCTTTACGAAGAGCAATGGGGGTTGTTTCATCATCAATATTGTTATCATCGATAGGACTAGGCTCCGGTGGTGTTGTATTGGATTCTGGTATTGCCTGTGAAGACTCACCAAGAGAATTACCGGGCATAGCAGCCTGTTTACGAGAATAAACATGTGAATAATCTCTTTGAACAGGTGAGACCTCTTCATGGGGTGCACTTTGATTCACAATAGGCTCCTCTATTTGCTCTGTTGATAATGGCACTGAGAGCTCAGGAAATGGTTCGATAAATGTCGAACTAGATATCTCGAGAGTGGATTATCAAAAAAGGCTTCAGACTCATTAAAGATAACATCTTTGGAAACATAAAACTTACGAGTGGATGGATGATAACACCTATAACCTTTTTGGGAAGAGGAATAACCTAAGAAAATGCACTTAAGACTCCTGGGAGATAATTTACTCTTCACCTGATGATCTCTAACAAAACAAACAGACCCAAAAATTTTTGGTGGGAGAATAAAAGCATGTTTCCCAGTCAACACAGAAATTGGGCTTTTATTTTGCAGAACCCTAGACGGCATACGATTAATTAAGTAAGCAGCTGTAAGAATAGCCTCACTCCAATAGGATGGTGGGACATGCATTTCAAATAAAAGAGAACGCGCAACTTCAAGAAGATGTCTATTCTTTCGCTCTGCCACACCATTTTGTGCAGGGGTATCCACACAACTAGTTTGGTGGAGAATACCATGCTCTCGTAAAAAGGTTTGAAAGGAAGAGGCACAATATTCTCTACCATTATCCGTTCGAAGAGCCTTAATGGTAGCATTAAACTGGGTCTGAATTATTTTAAAAAGTTTTGAAGGCTTCAAAAACATCACTTTTATGTCTAAGTAAAAACATCCAAGTTGCTCTACTATAATCATCAATAAAGGTCACAAACCAATCATACCCAGTAACAGATTTAATAGGGGAAGGACCCCAAATATCAGAATGAACCAAATCAAATGAAACAAGACTTTTATTATTTGACTCTGGATAAATAGTTCTAGTCTGCTTAGAATAAGCACAAGTATCACAGAAAAACTGATGATCTTTAACTTGATTCTTTAAACTAGGAAAACATGAATAGAGAGTATGAAGTGGTGGATGCCCCAAACGTCGATGCCATTGTCGCAGAGAACAAATAGTAGCCGAATTGGAATCTGCAGTGCTAGCCTGGATAGGTGCTGCCGGTAATCCATCTAGCCAGTAAAGTCCATCACGTACACTACCACTGCCAATCTTCACCCCCGTCACCAAGTCCTGAAAGACACAATATGTAGGATAAAAGATTACTTTGCAATTGAGATTTCGAGTAAGACTACTAATTGAAAGTAATTGATTTGGAAATTTAGGAACATGAAGAACCGAAGGCAATGTCAAGGATGGAGTGCAAGAAATTGATCCCTTTCCTGATATAGGAGAAAAAGATCCATCGGCTATCCTAACTTTGTCTTTACCGGAACATGGTTTATATGATTGAAATTGACCTGAACATCCTGTCATGTGATCAGAGGCTCCCGAATCTATGATCCAAGGAGATGAATAGGAAGATCTACCTGAAAAAGGATGAGTGGTAGAAGATATGGCAGATGCATTGGATGCCATGTGAGAGGAAGAATTAGGACCCTTCAGATTAATCATATCCCTGATGATTTGATGCATCTCCTCTTTAGTGACAAAATTCCCAATATCACTTGGACTTGCAGACTCAGAATTAACTGACCCAACCACCTCAGCTTCATGAGCTTGTGAACGACCCTTATTCACGCCTTTGCCCTTACCGATTCCTGATGGTTTTCCATGAAGTTTCCAGCATTGCTCTCTAATATGATAAGGTTTACCACAATAATCACAGCGAATAGATGACTTATCTGTGGATGACTTATCTGTTGATCGTGGGATATGAACTTGAGAGGATCTCAACGTGGAAGATGTGATAAGAGCCGAACGGTCAGGAGCAGGAGTAGGAGTCATAGAATATAAGCGCTGCCGGTTATCTTCCTTATGGACCAAGGCATAGGCCTGCTGAAGAGTAGGAAGAGGATCTTTTTGCAAAATGTTTTGACGCACGATATCAAATTCCGGATTCAAACCCATAAGAAATTGATATACACGTTTCTTATCTTCTTTTTGTTGAAGTCGAACGACAACATCCGCAGCAAGTCCCTCATAAGTGTCATCATAAACCTCGAGCTCCTGACACAAAGTACGAAGCTCTGAAAAATAAACACTAACGGACATACCTCCTTGTCGAAGTTCCTGGATCTTCTTCATCAATTCATAAATCTGAACATCATTTCCTGTCTCAGAATAGGTATCCTTAATTGATACCCAAATATCCCGTGCCGTCTGCATAAAAATATATTGTTTACGAATACCATCAATCATATGATTCAAAAGAAATGCCTTTACAGAGGCATCTTCAGCCAACCATCTCGAGAGGGCCATCGAAGGAGTAGTGGGTCTTGGTTTCTCCCCTGTGAGAAAACCAGTACATTCTCCGGATGCAATGCTGATCATCATAGATTGTGACCAAAGCAGGTAATTAAGGCCATCAAACTGAACCGAACTAGCGGGGAAGAGAATTTTTTCATATTTCCGCCCAGTTTCAGAAGTAAGAGAATCGTCCTTATTACCAGAACTTTCCGACATCACTACTAAATGACAATAACTCGAGATGGAAGAGCAATAAAAAAGATTATGATCTGATTAGATCATAAAAAGACCTCTATTTAGGCCGAGGTTAGGCCAAAAAATAAAAGAGAGTTGAGCTTTGGTAAAGAGAGTTGAAAGATGTGGTGATGGTACAACAATGGAGAAGAGATGTGGTGAAAGATGTGGTGATGCTATAACAATGGAGAACGTGATTTAGGGTGGGAACCAGAAACCTGCTCTGATACCATGAAGAATTTTATGTAAAAGAAAGAAGATTTTTGGAATGGATTGATGATCCTTTTTAGAGCATCATCCCATATTTATATTAAAAGAGGAATCAATCACGTACAATAAGATCCCTAACAATATGACAATCAAATCTCTCAAAATATGAAATCCCAACAGATAGCCCACTAATTATGGATCTAATTCTAAAACAAATATTACAACATTTTGCGATATCACTTTTGATCTATACTTTTGCTGCTTCAAGACTTCAGTGGTGGTGTTCAAGCAAGTGCGAGTCACGTGTTTTTGTAAGTTTAATTTCTCCGATGTGGAGATGACCTTGCGCTTTTCAGCAGTTGCCCAGTTTTAGCTGAGAGTAAAGCGAGAGGGATAAGTTTATGTTTGTCTTGCATTATGTCAGGGTATCGTTATTAGATGATGTTGGTAATTTGGTATATTGTTCCAAAGTAAATCATATAACAGCTTCTTCTTTTCTGGTTTTTCGTTTCTCCTTCTTTTTGCTAGTTATTGTAAGGAAGGAGGACTTGGTAGGAGTCGGCTACGACCTAATCGAATCTCGGTTCTGATCCACTATCGGTAGTCAGATACCTTCTGTGGTTTTAGCTTTATTTTTTCATGCACTTTCGGAGGTGAGAAAATGAATAGTTTTGATTTGTTGGGTTGAGAATGCTTCGCTGGCTTGGTTCGGAATTGCTATCATGAGATTAAGGGCCTATTGGTTTACTGAGGTGGGGGTTTATGACTCGCCATGCAATTACTAAGCAGAGCAA
>JAGVVM010007705.1:0-20283 GCA_019149425.1 Psidium friedrichsthalianum
TTACTCAAGAGTAGTTAGGTGAAGTCATGGTAGAGTAACATGTAAAGACATGGTCAAGTAAATGTAGTACGTGAACAGTTCTTGGACGCCCTTTCCCATCTGAATATCAGGTTATTGGTAGGATTGCATGTGATAAGTGTTTAATTTTGCCTAGGGTAGTTGGATAAGTGTCTCATAAACATGCGGGTTTTGTCTTTTCTTTTACTTCTGTATATGAGCAGTCCCATGGATTTGTTTTCTTCCTTTTTGTGGTGGTCGTGTTTGAGACATTGCTAAATGCATGCAATTGTTACAGTCTATTCAACTGGATTTAAGCATTCATATTTTTTTTGAACTGATTGTAATTTTGCTACAGACAGAGACCATCGACTTATCTGAGCAAAGCAGCAAATCTGATCGAGCACAGAGGATTTTTAGGCGAAGTAACACTGATAAATCAGTTCACCCTAGGATTGATTCTGATGGACTTCCATACATCGGTCAGGTTGACTATCTATTTCATGCTGTCGTTACTCTTTTCGTCCACTGGATTCTCTTTCTTAGAAGGTGATAAACTCTTTGACATTTCTCTTTTAGATGATACATCCAACGAGCCATATTGCAGTATATATAATGAGGTCACAAATACTACCAAAACCAACTACACAAGGGTCGGAATCTGTGATAGTTGATTATGTGGCTGTTGATGTGAAAAACAAGAAAAGTCTTCAAAAGGTCAGTACATGAACAAATTTTTGAGTATTTTCTTCCTGTTGATTTCTTCAATTTCAGCATTAGAATTTTTTGGTATAATAATATAAGGGATACTGGAGCAAATTCCCCCAGATAATGTTCCTTTGCCGGCTAAACAGAGAATTGTCATACTTCTATTGGAGTTGATCTTTTGGAAGGTGCTGGAGATAGTGCTAGAGATCCCATGAGGGGTGCCCCAGATATTGGAATATTTCAATTTCCTTGTCTCTCTAACCCAACCTCATGGATCTGGGGAATCGGTCTCTATCTGGAGAGAGCCCTATCCGTGTAGATAAGTGGTTCTTATTTTAGCTGCCATGTGTAGTTCTCTTGGTGTAGCAGTGTGCATAATCTTTCTACCTACCTGAAATGTGTAACCATGTCTTTTGCTTGCTGACTGACACATACCCATTCTCGTTATACATTGGTCTGTGGCAGGTTCTAAACTTAACGCAAAGTTGATTGTAGAATTGGAGAATATGTTGTGATTGTTTTTAAGCATTACAGGTCATTGTGGAGACAAAGAAAGAGGACTACAAAAAAATCAAACAAAGGAAAGGAGGATTTTAATGTGATTTTGTTTGATATTCTGAAAGATGGCTGTTTGAGTACTGAGTATCCACCTTACATTTCAATTAGAGATAGGACGTCCAGGAATTTTGGAACTGTTTTCTTTTGTTACGGGCTGTCGTGTTTATGTTGGTATTTCATGGATATTGAGGCCTGCTTGGATTTTAAAATTTTGATTTGATGTTTGTAGTCGAATTGGTTTTTTCGCAGTGTAGAATTGTGCACGCATATGGTGTATGCCAGCAAATAGGCTTGTTGTGAAATAGCTAGTCCTTTCAAGGTTCTTCTTTGTGCATTGACATCTTTACATTTAGCTGCATCCCCTGATAATGCTTTTGCAATGCAGCATGAATTGTAATTGCATGTTCTCTCTCTTTCTCCCCTTTTTTCCCTTCTCCTTAACAAACTTTTGGATGTGGAGCGTGGGGATGGTCTTTCATTTTACCTTTTCTTATTATCCCCTTTTGAGCAGGCAATATACGTTTCGCATCAAGGAATCCTGTAATTGGCGACAAATTAGCAGTAGGCATGGGCAAGAAAGGTGTTTGCTCAGTTGTGGCCAGATGTGGATATGCCTTTTTCAGAATAACAGGAATGCGTCCAGACTTGATAATTTAATCCCCATGCATTTCCTTCAGGATGACAATAGCTATGCTTCTGAGTCGATTGCTGCTAAGGTACCCCTAACAGTAGAATAGCTTAGATGGGACTTTATCATGATTCAACATTTTGTCCTCATGGTTGAACTGAAGTAGTCGCTGTGTTGCTATATTTTATTGCTAGTAGTGGGGTTAAGGTCAAGATACGTATAAATATACCTACGAACTTAGAGAATTCGTAACTTGTCTGCAGGTGGGCAGCTTAGATGGTGAATTTGTTGATGCAACTCCATTGCTAGCTCTGCTAAGGAAACTAATGGAGAAGAGAAATCTGAATCTGAAAATCTTTTGATCAAATTGGGACTCAGGTTAAGGAAGAAAGGGTTCAATTACCATGGGCTGGAAGTGCTATACAGTGGTGTCTATGGAACGGAACTCACGTGTGAGATCTTTATAGGGCCTGTGTATTATCAACGACTAAGGCACATGGTCTCAGACAAGTTTCAGGCTAGTATCTCTTTCTGTTCCTCGGTGTCACGGGTGATTTCATGACACCATTATTTTATTGATGGACGCTGAAGGTGCGGTACATGATAATTATTCATCCATATTGGCATATGTGAAATCTAGGAATTTTTTTCCCAGTTAAATATGCAAGGCCTAACCAATTCATGGTAACATTTTAGAACCACGGTATTGAAGACAGCACATCTTTTATTCACCGCCTTTTTTTTTTTTTTGTGGTTGAGGAGATGAGAGAAAGTGCATCCAATTTTTGAAAATCCTTATTGGTATGTTGAGAAAAGGTCTTGTTGACCATGACATGAAATAGTGTGCATTTGGAGTACCAACACTTTGTACTTCAGGATCCTAAAATGCAACTCTTGATCCATGGATGTGCTCATTTGGAGCGCAAATCTGTCTGAAAGAGTTCCTACATCGGAATTTAATTCCAATTGTCATGTTATCATCTAGAGCTGCCATTCATATCTGTGCGCAACTGGGATAGCAAGGATTACTTCTAATGTTTCTTTTTTCCTTTTTGGGCTAAATGAAAGGATTTCTACTCTTAATTTGTAGGTTCGCTCCACTGGAACGGTAGACCAGATCACACGCCAGCCCATCAAAGGAGAAAGCGAGTGGAGGTATCCGATTCGGGGAAATGGAACGAGATTCCATGCTTGCACACGGGGCGGCGTATTTATTGCACGATAGGCTACACACGTGTTCTGATTACCATATTGCTGACGTATGCTCCCTTTGTGGGAGCATGCTCACTACGGAGTTTGTGCAGCCTCAAAGGCGTGTGGGCCGGGAGATTGGAGGGCTCCGCCTCTTAGGGCTCCTAAAAAGGTCACCTGTCACTCGTGCCAGACAAGCAGAGGGATGGAAACCGTCGCGATGCCTTATGTTTTCAGATATTTGGCTGCTGAGCTTGCGGCTATGAGCATCAAAATGACCTTGCATTTAAGCAACGGAGCCGGAGCCTGATTCCTGTTGCCATCCTTCAAGGCGTCCACCATTTTTGAACTGCCGAGAGGGTGAAGATTGTGCGTCATGGGAATCATAGGAGGCTGGTGCCATGATGGTTGAGTGGGTTCCGGTCGCATCCATTTGATCGGGGATGAAATAATCTCTCTCGTTGACAACAGGAGCACGGCGAGCCTGATCTATCAGCACAACGGCCTCCACGGAAGGGGGATATAATTCGTTATTAATGTCAGAACGAACTCTGTGGCGTTTGCCAGTGATTTGTAATCTTTGCGAAAGCCTGTTTCATAGAGAAAAACATGCCTTTTTCATGGAGAAAAACATTCACGAGCGATCCTCTCAAGTAGCAAGTCTTCTTTATAAGATTTCTGTTGTTGTAATTTCTGATGGAGGAGTTGGGTTTTGCGACAGAATTTTGCAGTCCAATTTAACATGTTTTGTTTGTCGCCTTCATAAATCACGAACGACCCCCTACGTAGAATGTCGTGTGCGATAACCAACCAAAACTCGAAAAAAGAAAATTCGTATTTTTTGAAAAAAATCGTTTCGTTAATATCTGAGCGGTGGTTATGATAAAATGGGTTCGATACTGATCATTTTTTATAATATCGTGAAAAGATGAATTTAGTTTTTTTACTATATGAAAATGGCACAAATAAAAGGACTATGTTTATCATTTGTCAATACTTCAGGACTGCATCAGAAATTAGAAATCCGAGGGTTGTAGTTTATATTGTAATCGATGATTTAGGTCTTTTGAGGGTAAATGGGGTGGATTTAAGTAGAGAAGAGTGATAATAGCTCCGTCCTTCTGAATTTTCAAAATATTTATAACGGTTCGTTGTAGGGTTTTACGCATAGAAGAGGGTTTTTAGAGTTCAGACCCTTTCTCTTTCATTCTTCCGGACGACATGGCCTCAAGCCATGACCAAGAACCCACGAACTTGGAGCGTGAATCCGTGGAAGATTCGGAGGAGGACGACGAAGGGGAGAAGAGCTCGGTGGTTGGACCACCGATGTTGAGACGAAGACGAAGATGAAGAGTCCAACTCGAGTTTTCTCTGCTTGTTCTGCGACACCATGTACAGCTCGTGCGCTTCCCTGCTCGATCACTGCTCTTCGGCACACCGCTTCGATTTCCATGGCATAAGGAAGGCCTTGGGTCTGGACTTCTATGGCTCTTTCAAGCTTGTCAACTATGTTCGCTCGCAGGTCAGTTAAGATTAGCCTGGGAATTATCATTTGCGAGGTCGAGCAATAGCGACGAATACCCTTTTCAAGTATCTATTGTATCATTTAAGGAAGTCGCAATTTTGTCATTTACTTTTATTTGTACATTAACTTCATTGAATTTGCGTGTGGTTCATGTTGCGTCTACCAGTTTGACGATTCTTGAGGGAAGCTTCAGTTTAATTTTGTTCATCTTTGGTAGTTGCAAGTTTCTAGTTCCAATTACTGATTCCACGCAGCTTGGCAGATAAAGTTTGAGGTCTGAGGCTTCTTCTCTCCGTTTCCTTTACTGATAGGTGGCTAAAAACCGGGTTGGAGCTGTGGGTTGGAATGCATTTCGAATCAAGATTTACTGAATCATTCACACGAAGCAAATTCTTTGGAAGATATTAAAATTCGTATAGACGATGATAAATATCTCAACCCTTTCCTTCAAGAGGATCCACTCTTGTACAGCTTTGATGAAGATGAAGTTGAGAGATGACTCTTCTACGTTAGTTGACAAAGAGGAACTATTGAAGGACTTGGGGGAACTTCTTGAGCGTTTCCCCTTGAACCTCGAGTTGCTGTTGACAAGGCTGCATCGATTTCTGAACTAAAAAGGAAGGTGGACGTCGAGATGTTGCATCAACTTCCAACAGTAAAACAAAGATAGGTGGTTCTATGAATTCCTGTAACCCCCCCTCAAGCAGGGCTACCTTTCTGCGGAAGGAACAGGAGGTGATCTGAATTTAAGAGCAGAAGTCGGATCTTCCAATGGGATGTATGTAGATGGGCGTGGAGGAAATTGTTGAAAAGGCGCACTGCAAACATTGTCAGGACTGTGAACGAGAACTATTTTGGGGCTTATAGTTCTTTTGGCATTCACAGGGAGATGATAAGTGACAAGGTAATGTGGTTTTTCTTTCTTAATCTTGGTCTGGTAAAGCTTAACATCTGTCAAAAGAGTTGGATTTTTATTCCGTTTTATTTTTCCAGAGAAAGGTTTCATTGGGAAACAGACGTTTTTTTTTTTGTGCCATTTTTTTCCCAGTAAGCCAGGAAGTTTTACTTGATTTAGTGTTTCTGCTATGAAATTTTACTTCTTGTTCTCTGCATATGCAGGTGAGAATGGACGCATATAGCCAAGCTATCCTGAGGAATCCTTCTCTCTTGAGTGCTGCTGTCGTAATGGATGTAGGATTGGAACTGCATTCTAAGGTTAGTTGGCGTATTTTTTTTTGTGAGATTTGCTCTTTATGATATCATTTATCCATAAACAGTTATCTTTACTATGGTGTTTGATATAATCATGCCATAAATGAGCTTTCTTCTATTAGAAAAAATCATGTGTTGCTTTTTGTTGTTCATTTTTTCTGTCTGCTTAATATAATTCCTATTTTGGAGATGCTAGTGTTTGGACTTCCTCCCAAACCACCGCAACTACAAACACCCCAAAACAAAATAAATTCCCAAATAGAAAAGCTGTTCTCCTTGCATCCTTGTGTGGATGTCAGTACCTTCGTCAGCGATATTGTGATGGTCATACATATAAGGCTCAGGCAGAATAGTCCATACTTGTATAGTTCATGCTGTCCTTGTTAGTTGTTCTTTGTTGTGGTTAGATTAGCTCTCTTGGGTTATATAGTCCTTCAACCAGGGATATTCTCATTGCGGGATAAGCTGTGGTGGTACCTTAGTCATGTTTCCTCTAGACTAATGCTTAGCAATTTCATGCACAGCTCACTCAGTTCATTTTACATAAAGTTTTTCTCTGAAAACTGCTGTTTGCATCCGTTTTTGATCTCTCAGTTTCCTCTCCAAAGCGTTTCATTGGAATTCATCTTCTAGCAAACCATTAAGATGCCTGAGTTTAAACTATCTATAAGCCACCTGTGTTGCTTGCTCAAATCATCTTATCTGTTCGAATGAGTCAATTTCAAGTCTCCTTAGTTTATGACCTTGTATTAGTAATGTGCACCACCATGCTTACTTTCCAAATTTTTCTTCATCATAAGCTTATTTGCTGCTCAAGCTGGGGCCTCAAAAGTGATTGCAGTTGAAGCCAGTGAGAAGATGGCTGTGTAGCTACTCAGGTAAAGTTTCTCCTGTCAGTGAATCTCTGTTGATTTTTGTGCCTCACCTACCTGTTTTGCGAACACTTTTTCGTCTCCCTTGTTGAATTCTCCACTTTCTCCTTCTGCTTGATCATTGCAGATTGCAAAAGACAATGGCCTCTGGCAGAGTAGGAGACCAGATGGATGTGATGATAGTTGCAAAGGGGTTGTGGAAGTTGTTCATAGCATGGTTGAAGAGCTTGATAAATCCATACAATCCAACCTCATTCTGTGGATGTGCTAATTAGTGAGTGGATGGGATACTGCTTGCTGTACGAGTCCATGTTAAACTCAGTCCTTTATGCACGGGATCGATGGCTGAAGCCAGGAGGTGCCATGCTCCCTGACACTGCAACTATCGTAAGGAGTAGTTTTTTTTTTTTTAAATCTTAAATCTTTATGCTGAAGTTTGCTGCTACAGAGGGTAATGAAATTGTCTCCCGTTTCTTTCCAGTTTGCTGCAGGATTTGGAAAGGTGCGACAAGTATTCCTTTTTGGGAAGATGTCTACAGCTTCAATATGTCTTGCATTGGCAAGGAAATTGTTGAAGATGCTGCTCGATATCCTATAGTTGATGTTGTGAATGATGGTGATCTAGTCACTGATGCAGTTGTTCTTCAGGTTAGTGTGGATTCTTATGTTTATTCATAAGGATAGATGAACAGCAGTTTCCAGTTGATTGTAATATTACTGCGTGGAGGAAAAGTGGGGTACCTATTTTGCTCATTCTGCTTGTGGGATTTCTTCCTAGTCTGTCTCACTAATTCAACGGCAATTGTTTGATAAGCATGCTGATGGACTTAGCTGTCCACATATTCTGTTTCATGTTTCATTTAAAGCCGTCCAACAAAGCTATATCGTATCCTTATCTCGAGTCGCAGCCATGCTGCTGCTATCTGGGCTGGGATTGTATTTCTTTTAGTTCATGTCCTCTCTCTCTCCCCCCTCTCCCTCTCTCATGTCTTCTGATACTACTTCAAAGGAAAATCTGGTGATGAAAAGCCTTTTAGGGTGTCTTAGTTGCTTGCATCCAGACAAATTTTTTGCAGCTGATCGACTGTTTTCTGTCTTCCTCAACTTATTATTGATCTATGGCTTTGCCATGGCGGTTTTTATTTTGCTTCAGGCTTTCGACTTGTTACAATGAAGCCCGATGAAGTGGATTTTACGTCAAATGTTGAGATAGCACCAAAGTTGGCTGGTCTAGCCGACTATGATGGCAAAACAACCTGGTGCTATGGAGTTGTTTTGTGGTTTGAGACCGGGTTTACCAGCAGGTTTTGCAAGGATTTCCCAGCCGTATTATCCACATCTCCATCTACCCCTAAAACTCATTGGTCACAGACAATCTTGACATTTCGTGAACCCATTGCAATGTCATCAAAGAGGCCCTGTGCTGACAGCTTGCTCCAGTCGGTTCTGATGCCCATCCTGCTCACAAAAGTTCGCTTAAGAATAAGCATAGCACGTGCTCCAGAGCATCGCAGCATCGACATATCCTGGAGGCTGTGGCTATTGACCTGGATGGTAGGAAGAGAAGTTGGCCAGTGCAAATATTCAATCTATGTAGCAATTGAATGTGCTGATGATGTCCATGATTTCGTAGCCGGTGTCCTCGCTTCTTGAAGCCCGGATGGCTTAAAATTTTGTCGTTATATTATGAAGCTCTAAGATTATTTTTGTTCTTATGCTAATTGGCTGAAAACAGAGTTTGTTCATTGGAAAAATGGAATGCCTTTCTGTACACGGGCATATAAGACCTTGTCAATATGGAAATTTAAATGTATAGCTGTAAAATAGTGTGTGATTTTATGATTTTGTGGATATTTTCCGTGGCTTGATATTGGCAATCCTGATAAATCTTGGCGTTTATTTGTCAAATCCCTGGTGAAGCAGACATTGATTAATCCAAGGGTAAGCTGGAAACTTTGCGGTGAAAACTAATCGGGTGCAGGATTTTACGTGAAATATGTCAATTTAATGGTCGTATATAAGTTTATCTCATTTACAACATAGTCGATTTAAACTCATGACAACGTAGCTAATCTCATTATAATTAAGCTAAACTTTCAGTATGTACCTTATATTTCTGAAAAGAGACTCGTTTTGTTTAGTCTGACCTAGTGGATCAATAAAATGAGGGATAACAATAAAGTAGTCCATAAATTTTGGTCCAATATATAATGTGATAACTTTAAATTTGTTCAATGTGGTCCTTGAACTCTAATTCAATATGCAATGTCGTTTCAGAACTTATAATTTATTTAATATGGTTCATGGACTTATGCTGCATATTTAATTTAGTTCATGTACCGTGTGAAAATGTTCGATATTGTCATTCTGGTAATTCAAACTCAAGAAAAACGTTGAACATTTTCATATGGTATAGGGATTATATTGAATATGTATCAAAAGTTCAAGAATCAAAATAAATTATAAATATTATATATTGAGCTAAAATTCAGAGCCACAGCCCACGTTTAGGCCAACGTTAGAGGCCCTACGTGTCATTTACGCTGAAATGAATTTCCGGGCTGGCGGTCAGTGCCCGGTTCATAAACAGTGGGCCGCTTATCAAATCTTTCTCGATGGTCCATTACTGCCTGGTTACGCTATTCACAGAGAGAGAGAGAGAGAAGTGAAAGTATTAGCAGAGGCAGAGCGAAGAGAACTCGAACGCAGAGAGAGAGCGAGAGAATGGCGACGGAGGGAACGGAGGGGGAGTTAGAGGCACTTGCGGCCTCCGAACCCGAAGAATCCGGTCGTGTTCTTCGACATAACCATCGGCACCATCCCCGCCGGTCGAATCAAGATGTGAGCTCTTCGCCGATATCGCCCCCAAACTGCCGAAAACTTCAGGTCGCTCTCTCTCTCGCTCTCCATTTTTTAGTTTCTTCTTCTTCTTCGTTTTTTTTTTTTTTTTCAATTTCCCTTTTCAAACTCTAGGTTTGGTTGAATTAAACGAGTTTGCGTTGTGATTTTCCAGGCAGTTCTGCACCGGGAGTACAGGTACTTGGACAAACTCGAACTAATTCATCATTTTCTTACGATAGAAGAAAATCATAAGTAAATGTGTAGTTAGCGATGCCTTGTACGTAGTTAGCGTTCCATATATTGAATCGGCCTTAGAAGAGTTTCGGTTTGTCCATTTTGGTCCGTTGTGAGAGCCAGAGTGCGCAGTTTTTTTTTTTTAGGCTTTAGTCTCCCGCACTTGACAAGTCTTACTGCATGCTATGCGTGTCCTCAGTTGGCTTCCTAGATTGTGTGGTCGGTAACTTGTCGTGGTTTCTTCATTCTTCTGGCTTGCGACCCGTGACTTAGAGTGAATGAGCTCCTTTTCAAATTAGCCCCTTATTTCCGGGCACACATTTTTTTTTTTTGGGCTCAAATTCCTTATGAACTTGGTGTCCTGGCCAGGTCTAGTGACCCTTCCCTTAATGTATCGCTCTGGTTGGCACCATTATCGGTTTTAGTTAGGTAGAGATTGCATGTTTTTGATCATTACGGGTTGGCCGATTATCATCTTTCGATGGACTTTGTTGTTTGCACTTGCCTGATCATGTTTGTCTTATAATATTGTATTATCCAACTGCTAGTTCTATATCTTCATTCGATGATCATCTTTTTAGCACCGGCTCAAAATTTTGCGAACCATCTGTGTGTTTCTTTGGATGGGCAAACTTGAAAGTGCCGTTGTTTAGGAGACACGTACAGTTTGTTGGTGGTTATTATTTGCTGATGGAAGGATCATATGTTTGTGCAATTGACCTTTTATTTATTGGTTATCTCCGTGTCTGTGGTTTAAAATTTGCAGAAAAGGGTCTTCCTGTTGGGTATAAGGGGTGCAATTTCATAGGGTTATCAAGGATTTCATGATTCAAGCTGGTGACTTTTTGAAGGTAGAGCTGATAACTCTGAGGAATGTTTTAATCTTCAATCTTCGTTCGACCAATTGAAACTGCTTAGCCCAGAGTGATCGAACTTGTTCCTGGATCATCTTTTTTCCTTAGCTTCCTTTTAATATTCCCAGCTGACGATCACTAATAAAGACCAGCAGCATGGTAATTTTTTTGGGTGTTTTTGTGGTGTGTGGACATGCATATGCGTATTACCCTGAGCATGAAGGAGAGGGCAAAAGAGAGGGTATCCTCATATTCTTCTTTGATATATTCCCTGTAATTGCTACATGTAGAACAATGTTTAAATTTACATTAGTTATCGCTTTGGAGTAGTCCTTACTGCCATTTGAGCTTCAGAGGATCCTTGTTATATTTGAGTGTATTCTTCTAACATGTGAAACTGAAACATAAACGTCTTTACCATTTTGCAACAGAGTGGAAATTTTTTTTCGTGTATAATTCTTTGAAAGCCAATGTGTTACTTTGCAGGGTGATGGAAGCGGATGCGTTTCCATATATGGGCACAAGTTCGATGATGAAAATTTTATCGCCAAGCACACCGGTCCTGGTTTATTATCGATGGTATATCCATGGCTTTAACTGTTATCGTGTTGTATTATTAACTTGTTTTCTTTTATGAAGATCCCATGCATTCTATTTAGTTTTAGGTGTTTTTGTCATTTTAAGCAGATTATGTGCTTGGAATTTCGATCTTGTTTGCGTATCCTCAAAACTTTTTCTTCGCTGCAGGATCTGAGAAGCTCAGCTCATCAAGTGGCATGTTAATTATCTGTTACAGCTTAACATCTAGATCTAGCATTTAGAGAATTGTGGTGGTGTCTCTTTCAGTTGCATGGATCTTCTTTCAATATGAGTCTCTTTCGTAATCCATACATTAGGTTCTCAAGTTCTGTGTCAGTAAATTTGGTAGTCCTTTTACATAGTGGTAACAGCAAATTTACTTCTTTCTCAGGCCAACAGCGGACCCAACACTAATGATGCCAGGTAAACCTCCCTCCCCCCTCCCCTTCCTCCCCCCCCCCCCCCCCCCTCGCTCTCTTCTCTCTCTCTCTCTCGATCAATTGGGCGCACGCACCTGCCAACTTGCACAACCTTTCTTCATAAGGGAAGTGATGGTAATCTATATTGCTGGTCTGTGTATCATATCAATTTGCACGTGTTTTCAACGGTTATCTGGGCACTAGATAGTTGACAATAGCAACTTCAGCTTATCTTAGCTTTGTGTGCAATGATATCATCTTTGACATGTACGTGTTTGCTGCAGTTTTTTCATAACCTGTGCAAAGTGTGATTGGCTGATAACAAGCACGTCGTCTTTGGGGTATGACTGCGAAAACCAGCCTTAGTTGTCTTTTTTTCTTTTCCTTGCCAACTTTCTAGTTACCAAAGAAGATGCTTTTGTTGGAAGGATTCTGAATCATTAATGTTTTTTATCATGTAGAGAGTGCTTGGCGATGGTCTTTTGGTTGTGAGGAGATCGAGAATGTAGCTACAGGACCCAACAACAGGCCTAAACTGGCGTGCGTTATTGCTGAATGTGGGGAAATGTGAATCTCCCAGATTCAGTAGGTCCCTGTCATATTACCTGTTTAAAAGTAGGTCTTTATTCATATGCCGCCTGCCTTTTGGAGTAGAATTCCTCTGTGATATTCCTGGAATCCCGGTGGATTTAAGAATGGACTGAAGATTTCATCCTTAACTCCCCCCTCTCCTCCTCTCTCTCTCTCTCTCTCTCTCTCTCTCTCTCTTCTACCATTGAGTGACTATTTTTTTTTTTTTTTTTGGAAGGGGGGTGGGGCGTTGTCATACATTGAGTGACTGGTTGGTTGTGTGAAAGAATGGCAAGTGGAGAGGAAGAGGGGAAAAAAGACTATAAAAGGCTAAGAAAATAATACTACCCTTTAAAAGGCCTACAAAACTTAGTTTCGTTTATAAGAAACATTAGCCGCACGAAGGATGACCCGTTGCTTAAAAATAGCGAAAGATGAATGGAGAGGTAAGCACAAGTGACTAAAAGAATGAACTCTCTCTTTTTCTTGGGGAGAGTATTGGGTCGAGCGCCGTTAGGCTGCTTTAGCGGTAGAGCCACGACAAAAATACAATTGGAGTTCCCAATATTTTGCCATACGATGCTATAAGTAATGTACGACATATTTTTCGACCAAAAAAAATGTAAGCCATTTTTATATTTGAAGAATTTCAAGTTTCGGATAGGGCAAAATGTGATTTACCTTTGAAATTTAAAATAAAAAAGAAAAAAATGGAGAGAGAGTAGATTTTAAGACTGTGAAGTTAGGCGGACATGGATAGAACTCCCTCTATAAAAAAGCCCGATTCCTGTCGTACCCAAAACGTCCTATTCAAAATGCCTTGCCATCTATGTAGCATGGACACGTGATGCGATATAAGGTCATGTGATTTTTTTAAAAAATAAAAAATTTCGACATGTTAAGACACATTGTATATTAAGTATATATTTTTATATATACATAAAGCGAGGAGTTTTTTTCTTAATCTTTTATTAGGGATTCATGATTAAATTTTTTTTTTATTGATTGGGTATATTAATTTTGGAGTGATTATGTATATAATTTAAGTATATATATTTAATAAATTTACATTTTGATCATTAATTTAATGAAAATGCTTAAAATTGATCTGTATGTCGAAATGACATGTTTAGATATAGGAATCGCGTATCACTGGTGTGTTTGGAGCACTAATCATGTGTTGGTCATATGTCGAAGAGTGTGGAACAATATCGGACACGACACGAAGGCCTCGAGAGACGTCGGTGCTACGTAGCTAGCGATAACGCTAGCCCAAACCCGGTTCGACTTCGATCCGAGCATTAAGCCAAGTCAGGTAAGTGGGGGTGCCTCCATCCGCTGTCTTCTGCTGCTTGGGGGAAGAAACTGAAGCTCTCAGGTTGATAAGATCGAGCCAGCTTTCGACTCAGTGAACTCAGCGGAGAGAGGAGAAGCCTGCAGGAGAGCCAACTCAGTATGTCTTTTACTTTGAGGAGCGTGAAGGTCCCGCCGAATTCGGCGAGCCTGGAGGAGGCGAAGCAACGAGTCTTCGATTTCTTCAGGGCGGCCTGCCGATCCATTCCCACCATCATGGACATCTACAACCTCGACGACGTCGTCAGCAAATCCGAACTTCGTTCCGCCATCTCCGCCCAGATCCGCAAGAACTCTCACGTCACTAACCCTAAGGTTCTTTCTCTCCGATCGTGAATTCTCATCGCCCTCTCGTTGCTCGTATGTGGCTCCATTGCGTTTGCGGTCACTAGGTTGGGGTGGTGAATGGTGAATTGAAATGTTGCGTATGCATTGTTTCGGTTGATTGGGCATAGGTTACGGCGAAGAATAGAGTTAGGGGGGTGTTCTGGAACCTGTTGAAATGGGTTTTCGTAAATTGTTTTTGGAGGAGTTAGTTTCATTCCTATCTTCATCAGTTGGCACTGGTGTCCAGTTGCGTTTCAACTCTCTGCCGCTAGTCCAGTTGCTCATAGATCCTGTGTTTTTCAAACACAGATGATATTGAATTTCAAGTTGCTAGTAGTTTAATATGCTTCTGTTCATTTTTCCTATTAAGGCACGTAGAGTCTGCAGCTCACAGGGATTTTCTCAATATGTGATAGTGATACTGTACTAGGTGTACGAGTATCTGTACCAATTTCAGTCTAAATGCTGTTGCAGAATCCTGCCCGTTGCAAGTATTTCATCTTAGTGATTATGGAATGGTGTTTTATAAATTGTCAGGTGTACGTATCTAATTAGCTGGTATAGTTACCAATTATGCATGGATGGGTAGGATGTATATAGCAGGCAATGGTACCTCTTCATGTGATTCTGGTCATTCCTGATTGGATGAATGTAGATATTAATTTTGAAGTGTCAATTAGGAGCACGTATCAGATTTAATGGTGAATGTTGAAGCTGCAATTTCGAATTTCCAGAAAATGGCTGTCATGAATAAGTCTTCTCAGCTGATTACTTCGGTGCCTGTTGATGTGAAGCACGTGGTGAATGGATGCTTCTTTATTGTCTAATCACTCTCAGGAATTATATGAGGGAGCACATTCAGTCCTTTCTTGACTTCTAATGAAGTTATATAAAGGAGGAGAATTCTCAGTCTTCAATACTTTTAACACAAATTGTACTTGTTCACAGCACTATTTTTGTAAAAAAACCACTTCGAGACAGGAAGTGACTGATGCTTTGAATTAAGGTTGCATGCAAATTAAATGCTGCTTGCAGAGTCGTATAGTTGGCTATTCACTGAAATGTTCATTCTGATTTTTTCATCTTCGACGATGCTGTTGATGCTCGCCCTTCTTATGTGTATCAAATGATTTTGGATGATGGTTGATTCGTCAGGACTTAGGCTGCAAACTAGAAAACCAAAAGTATTGTCTTTTTGATAGTAGATCATGAATGGACTTTATTGCTCACAGACTAACAGCGCTAGCAATAAAACGGTACACTGAAAAAATGATCAATGTCAACTGCTGACCTGTTGATATAAAAGTCAATCATTGTTACCTGTTGCTTCCACTTCAGCTACAATAATTGGCTAAAAACAAATGGAGGATATTTTGGAATAGCAATGTCAAAGTTGGATATAAGCTTCTGGTTGAGCAGGTTGCATATCCAATATCTCACATTGCATAGTGGTGACAGTTTCTGATAGTAATAAGCTGCAGGTGATTGATATGCTTCTCTTCAAGGGGATGGAAGAACTCAATAACGTTACACAGCATGCTAAGCAGAGGCACCACATCATTGGCCAGTATGTGGTGGGACGTCAAGGGCTTGTGCAGGATTCAGGCACAAAGGAGAAGGGCATGTCCGATTTCCTGAAAAGTTTTTATAAAAGCAACTACTTCTGAGCTTTCATCATGGGTATGTCTCACCAGAGATTGTGATTTCAGGTGCAAACTTTTGGAATAAAACTTGTACTTGCAATTGCTCTTCTACCTTGGGGGTAATCACCCTTTTCAGTTGAAAACTCGTTTGTCTGCACGTGCACTATATTCTTTCAGTTCCATTCTTAGTCAGTTGCTTGAACATGGGAATTATATCAACTCCACACATGCTGGACCACAACCGAGTAGGGCATTCAAGCATATTTATGTGTTGCAGTATTGCTTGGAGAAGCTTGTCAATGAGAGCTTGCTATTACCGATCAAAAATTGTTTTCTGAGTCTTGAAATAGGAAATTCAGGGCTATTCTGCTTTAAGTCTCTGGGAACGTTCGTTAATTCGATACATCAAGTTACTGTTTGAGCATTGAAGGATCTTCTTAGAGCTGGAGTTCATGAGTCTATCTCCCACGGTTTCTACTTGTCGGATCACTTCTAATTGAACTTGCCCTTCAGCATCCAAAGCTTACGAAATAATCTTGTATACTATACTATACTATACATAGAGAGAATTTTCAAATTCCGTATCCACCCTCGAAATGAGGAGAATACCTTCATTTCAATTTTCAATGTAACTAAAAGTAAAGAGCAAAATGATTATTTTTAATGAAAACTCGATATGCTACTAGCATATTCTCAGTTTGATCTGTCATATCCCTATTTTCTTCCTAAAAACCAGCAACATTCATCTTCAATTTGGTATGCGCATGACGCGTAAAGGCAAAAATCCGTAAAGGCAAAAATCCTAAAGTAAAAGTTCGCTCCTCGCTAACTTCTGCAGGTGTTTCCGCTTTTCTGACTAAAATTTAATATGAATTATGATGAGATTACAAAGCTAACAATTTGCTAATTACAAGTACAAAGTCATGCTCAAAAGGTTTAGTGAAAATTCCCAATATCCCCTTCGTGTTTCACCGACAAATCACTGTGTCCTTTAATTTGTCCCTAAATTCTTACATGATCAACCCTCATTCGCATCTTACATAGAGTAGAATAGTGATGATAGGGAAAAATTGTCCAAAAAATCTTAAATCAATTGTACAACGGCCAATTTAATCCTACATCTTTCAATTACACCAATTTATTCTCAAATCATTTGACGATTTGTCAATTTAGTCTTAAATCTTTTTTTTATCAAGTCCTAAATCTTTTTAAGTTTTGCCAATTTAGTCACAAGCCTATATTAGCAAAAAAGACTATATTAACAAATTATAAAATGATTTAGGATTAAATTGATAAATCATCAAAATATTTGGCACTAAATTAGCACAATTGAAAGGTTTAAGGTTGAATGGCAAATCATCAAATGATTTAGGACTATATTTACACAATTACAATGTTAAAAAATAAATTGATCACCGTACAATAGGTTTAGGACTTTTTAGACAGTTCTCTCACGATGAAAATGGCAATTTAAGAAAAGATTCCAATGACAACTTGAAGGTTTCACAAGTAACAGATGAGAAAATGAAGAGGATATTTGGCACTCTCTCAAATTGCAAGGCGTCCTAGAAAGGTGGCTAGGAGGAAAGCAGGTTAGAGCCGACACATCAGCAAAATTTGCTGCTTTATTATACGTTCTATTAGCTATACTGATCCATACTGATCTGTCAATAAGTTAATATACATATCGTGCATGGTACCCACAAAGTCCTCAACAACAAACTTGTGATGATTAGAAAGCAATTTTGGATGAACAGAATCATTCCAAGTGCTTCCCATTAACAATCTAACCAATTCACTCCAGAAACTTCAATAACAGTTTGCACCAATTATTAGATGACTAATGAACAAGAGTGCCTACTCCATTAACAGTACCCAACCTATGATAGCTTAGCATACCATCAACCAATACCATCAACCAATCCTCTGCGACTTCGTGTCTAAGAAAGAAAAAAACAATTATAACCCAAAAAAAAAAAAAAACTGAAGAAAACTAGAAATCAACCAGTTCCAGATCCGAAACTACTTCAAAACTGATAGCTTCCTACAGATCACCAATGTACATGTCAGCCTGCATAGACCGCGAGGTCTTCATTCTCTTGGACGGGCAAGCCAGAGGGAACTAAGGGCCCGAAGTCGGGAGAAATAATCATGAATTGCAAGGAGCGCACGAGCTGACTGACGAGTCGTTAATAAGCGATTCATTTGTTGTAGTGTCTGTTGTCGTAGGTTATCAGCCTGGTGGCAGTAATCAGAAATAATTAAATTTCGTTTCAGAATAAAGCACAAAGCACAGATAAACAATAACCTGATGAAAATGTTGCAGGAATTACTTGGCAGCACGAGATACTAAAATCAGCTTCAGGGGCTCCCAGGATGTAACCCTAGACCTCTAAGTATCATAATAGCATGCAATTTAATTCAATAGCATGTATCATAAAAAGGCAAAGTTCGTCATTACAACCAATTTTTGCATGCTTTGCTTGCAGGAAACATGAGAGACTGTTAACAGTTGATTCCCTCTAAATATCTACAGCAGAATCTGATGGCAGGCACTACCGAAAAAGTGCTTATATGTCTTATAAGCTGCCTTATCAGATCAAACTTACATTAGAGAAAAATTCAGAAAATTCAGTCTATCTATTATGAGCTATGTGAACATTCCGAAAATGTTTAGATATCAATTAGACAGCAAGCTACCTAGAAATGCTATACATTGGAAACTGACATGTGGTGAAAGATGAAATGTTCTTTCCTTCAATCGATGGAAAATTCATTTTGAAAAGCCAGGAATAATATTTTCTCGAGTGTGTCACCAAAAGGAATGTCTATAGACACAACCCTAGCACCCAATCCAGGTTTGTCGGAATTCAATATCAGCATCCAAAGAGATCAGTAAATTGATGTTATACTACCTGGCGAATAAACCCATCAAGCGTCCCTAGCTTTCCCATAGCCATGGCCATTTGACCCATGTAATTTGCCACATTGCCAGATGAACCTGAAGAGCCCAGAGATCCGCTGCACAATGTCTCAGCAAGAGATTGCTGCAATGCTTCCATCCCTTGAGACAACGCATCTTCTGCCTGCTGGGACGATTGCTGCAAGTTTCCGATACCTGTCAGCTGCTGCTCTGTCAGCGGCTCCAACTGGTTCACAAGAAGCTGCGCAAACAAAGCCATCAAGATAATTATGCAGTGGGGCGCCAAATGTTGAACATGCAAAACAATTATGCAAGAACATGCACTCGCACTACTCATATCAACCCACATGCTGGAAGTTAACAAACTACTGTCTGACCAGGGAAACAAAGATGCTACTGCACAAGTAAGGCAGCTTAAGTTCTAGTCTTGCTTTCGCTTGGGGGAGAATAGCATAGCATGCATAGGTGCATGAAGCCCCAAGGTTGTAATTGGCACATGCACTTCATACACAACAGATAGACAATTGTATCTTTTACCAAGTTTGCAGATGCGTGATTATTGTATTCCAAGAGTAAGAAAGGTGAGACAACGGCGAGCCACGTCATGTGTGAGTGGAGTAGTGAACGAATTAACGTAATGTGGTGACTCTCGCACCATGGAAGTTACTTAAGACAGATGGCTATCTTTAATTTCATCTCGGGCAATATACGAGCAGAAAATTTACCATATGTGAGACCTCTTATGCCTGTCAACTTGATGACTCAACTATATCCTAAATATGGTTCTCCACTTAAGAGTTGTACCTTTGGCTGTGAGATGGTCAGAAAAGAGTTGGCATTATCAGCAAGGAACTGATTTCCCCATGAAACAACGATATCGAAAGTAATGATGTCATATTTGACCAGAAAAGGGCAATGGAATGGGCATTATGCTAGAGTGTCGTGCCTCAAAACGTTACAACTTCAGAGCATTTACAAACTGAGCAGACAGAACATATTTCAAATCACCCAATGAGGAAAACAAAAGGCCCTTACCTTGAGGAGCTCTGATGGACGAAAACCACCAATCCACATAAAACATCTCTCAGCTGGTGTTTTCCACATTCCCGACAAGAGATGGAAAACATCATTCTGGCTGCATTACTCTTCACCTGAAGATATCATCATAATGTGTCATGATACCATCAACAATGATACGGAGTTCCCCATCACCTGCATGGGCAGTCACCGCCGACCTCAGCTCATTGATTTGCCGGTTTTGGTCTTCTAACCACCGCGCATATTCTACGTCAAATGTCATGGCCCCTGCAAAAAAATGCAGAAAAAAAAAAGAAGATCAAGAATTATAGATTAACTTAACTAATAAAAAAGTACGAACTAAACCCAAACTAAAAGCATTCCAATTTGGAACTGTTATGGAACATGTATGGCTGGAGCAATTTGACAACTCATGATAAGGTTCTCTATTCAAGTGACAGAGACAAGCATGCAAATGACCAAAATGCATCATCTAGAAAAGGTTAGTACATTTTTCTTAAATTTCTGTAGAGCAAGTCACCTTCTCCTCAGAAGAGAAGCCTTCAACATATAATCCCTGCTTACCAACCAATGGTCACAAAGCCGTTCGCTACCATTGCAACTCTTTTGCGTCCAGCCACCCACCACTACTACCAACCAGTTTGCATAGCAAAATCCTTGTTGCTGCAAACCTGATACCTAGACAATCATCTCTTCAGCATTGACCCACCGACCGCTATTACCAGCGAATAACTGATCCACTGCCCTTTCCACCAAATGGAATGGCATAAGGTCTCATGAACTCTGACCATGACTTTCATTATAAAATTCC
>JAGVVM010007706.1:0-16257 GCA_019149425.1 Psidium friedrichsthalianum
GTTTCTTGCCCTTGCCTGCCTCTTAGATTCCCTTGGATGCTAACACTTTGATCCTTTATCAATAGGAAATCATTCCAGCAGGAGTTTCTGATCCCACTTTCGGGCTCTTGCCTCCACCTGCTGAGGACACAGTTGCTGTATCCTCCTTGACAGCGATCTATGATGTGATCCTTTCAATCCAGAGTGGACCTGGAAGTGACTGCTGAAACGTTGCCTTATCCTCCCTGTCAGCCTGCTCTCTTTAAAGAAATTTGTGACTAGGTTACAGGCCAGCCGAGCTCTTTTTCACCGCCGTATGTGAAGACCTCACCACCACTTGCTAACCTTTTATAGCGCCTTTTCCAGACGCTTCCTCCGTATGAGGATTTTACTGCTGCACTGACTCAGGGTTGTGGGGCAATATCTTGGGTATTCGTTGTTGTTTAGTTTCCTTCTCATTTCTACAAGAGATACATACAAGCTTGTTACTCTAAGAAAACATATGCTTCTAACTTCTTCGACATTCAGTGTGTTGATGTGGTGGGTGGTGGGTAGTGCGCGCGCCGTGCATAGGAGCATTCATTTGGGGGTGGGGAGAGGAGGGAGAGGAGATGTACTTGTCAAGCCGCCTAATGCCATATCTGAGCTTTACGCACATGCGTTGCTGTGTTGTAAAGAGCAGAATTTTGTTTGGTACATCTGCACAGCTCCTCCAGCCTTGGGAGGAGGATGGCATAGTTTGGGCCCCGCTGTTTGAAGGAAACCGGACTGTGGTGATACCTATTTATCTGTTTAAGGATTTTGTTCCTTGGGGGGCCCCCAAATTATTTCTGGCCACCGATGACTTCTTATTCTGTAAGGATGAATCCACCCCTGAATCTGCACTTGCATATTGTGAGTGGACGCTAGGGATCATTCCTTCTCGAAGACAGCGATTTTCCCGACGACACTTGTTCGCCCTTCCATGAGTAGGAACTGCTGCATCATGATGTTAATTTACTGTTGCTGACTGCACCAGGGCCAGAGGACCAGCAGGAACGTTCTGCTTGGCTTTCCGTCTGAGCGTTGACCAAATCCTTCATTGTGAGAATTAGCATGGGAGAATTCTCACTTTGCGACTGCTGGAGAAGCTCGCTTGTGGTTTTGAGACAGGCGTTCTGATGATTGTGCACAAAAAAACCACCAATGTTTATTTTCTTTGCTTTCTCTGCAGCATCCTAGCCTGCATTGAAGGCGGTATGAGCTGTGCCTCATTTGTCATTTCCAGGTGTGAGATCAATGTCTATTCTCTTGCCCATGCTGTACTGCTTGCATCTGGAAGCATCAGCGGGTGCAGGCACTTTTTCGAGCTTTGCTTAGTCTGCAGCGCTTGTCAGGGTCTTGCAGTACTTGCTGTGTTAACCTGTCTGTTGCAGTTGGCTGGCTAGTGGCCTTGCTCAAGCCTCGGGTTCAAGCCCCCCCCCTGGTCTGAAACACTTGCCCCAAGACGTTTTCACGGAAACAAATGTGTCAGTACAAATTCTTGAGGATGATGCCTGAGCCTGTTTAGATTGCATGAGCAACATAAGCTCTTGCATTTTCATGTTGCCCATCCGCATGTCTTGATCCCTTCCTGATCCATGCCCCATCATCTCCAGTTTCGCTTGTTTTGCTGCTTGCATCATTAAGCGGCTTTTGCGGATCTTGAAAACCATATTGAAGATAAGCTTGATGAACTGGATTGAGGACTTGCTGCTCAATCCCTGCTTTTTATTCTGTCGCGCCTGAGAGGAACCATGTTGCTGTGGCATATCTACAAACTTTCTAGATTGTTGAGGAAATTGCATGGAGCCTGGCGATGGAGAAAACATGCTACCGTCCCCCATTCCTTGGAGTCCCCTTTTGATATGCTAGAATAACTTCGTTCCCTTCAGGTCTTCGCACGAATTGCTGCTGTAATAACTGAACATATGAAAACATAGCAATACAAGTAAAATACACAGTCAGCGTTGCGGTAACATTTACATCAACAGTAGAAAAGGCTACTCCCAGAAATTGAAAACACTTCTTTTTTCATCTAACAGTTACAGATCCAGAATATAGCTTTCATTTTTCAAGCTAAGAGAAATAAAAGAGAACCCAAAACAAAACTATAACAAAATGTTCTTTCAGAGTTTAAGAATCAATATTTTTCAATCATCATACTGAAACTTCCAACGCAGTGTGTTGCAGCTTAAAAAGTAAAAAGGCCCCAAGAACACAGGAAAAGGCATAACGCCATAACACCAAGTTTTGGTGTGCATAACTAAGTCTCCTACTAAGAAAACAGAATCATGCAATATACACTGTCTAAAAGTGATTGAAGACCTTAACAGATACATTAAACAAAGAGTTCCCCCCGGCGACTAACAAAGAATAAGAAGTTCCAAGATCATTAAGATATCTAACACAAGCATAATTCCCCCCTCAACAAATAGCAAGAGCTCAGAGAGCTACATATCCCACCGTTTCATTTGGTCCATACCCAGAAGATTCTCAAAATCCGGAGTGCAAAATAGAAAGGAGCAAATACCCAAAAGCATGATGTATACAATGTCATCAATATCTACCAAGTGGCAACGACAGCAAATGTACAAAGGGTTCTTGCATATGCCATTTCTCCTTAATAAAGACATAACAATTAAAGACACCATTTTATATAAGCAGTTCCTTAGTGCACTTGATCATCAAAGATTTAAATAACCTACTGAACTGATAAACCGACAGCTACGCTTTATGCCATCAGAAACAAAGGAGTGTCTTAATTGTCCTATCCAATCGCAGACGACAACATCCCACTCACCAAACATCACGTAATTTTCCCTATTTTCCAACAACATCCATTTTCAGGCACTCATTCATAACACGACAAAACGCTTCCTCCTTTCCAATTAGAGCATTCATGTGCAAAATTCAACACCTTTTATAAGCACCCGTATAACGACCACGATTTAATTTTTAAAAAAAAAGCCCATACTTGTCTAGGCTGCTTGCTGCTGCTGCTGCGCTGAATCAAATCTAAATGCGAAGCGGACACGCCGAAGAAGAAGACGACGGCGACCCGGCAGCTGACGTGGACGGCGCCCGCCCAGCCGCGCCCCGCTGGGCCCGCCGCCTCCGCCAATCGGTTGTTGCATGCACATTCCCGGTAATTCAAAAGCTAAAACCGGAATTCCCCATACAAGTTCTACGAAAGCAAAAGAAGAGAAACGAAAAACAAAAAGCAAAAAAAAAAAATTTTGAACAAAACCCTCCCCAGAATGCTCAAATCCCTCCAACAAAACGCATGCGGCAACCCCACTCAGCCCCGATCCCAACGTTCGAGACCCAACAGCTTCTCTCTGCACCCCGCTTTTTCTCTCTCCACCTCCTCAATTATTTTCCTCACGGCCAAAGAAAAAAATCGAAAAAGGCGATATTTACGGGCATTCCGAATCTCCTCTGTCAGTAAGAGAGAGAGAGAGAGGAGAGAGAATTGGTGAAAGCAAAGCGCGCTCTGTCTCTCTCGCCCGCCCGCACCCGCGCACGCACTCAAACTCTGTGGGGTTTCCCTCTCACAAGAATTGCGCCTCGCAGTCAAAGTCGGAACCCTATGGATTTGTTTCTTCCTTTTCTCAATTTCTCTTGTTTTCTTCGTAACCTGATTTTCTGAATAGAGAGAGAGAGAGAGAGCGCGAAAGGGCCCCCGTGCTGAAATATAAGCCTTCGGACTCCTGCTAAACTACGAAAGAACCACCGTAACGCGTGACCCCTCCTCCAATCGCAGGATCCCTTCGCACGAGTGCACCCCAATCGTCTCACGCCACGTGTACCGCACCGTGGGCCTCCTCCGTGGGCTCCACCACATATGTTTTTGTTTTGTACATGCCCCCGGAGGTGCAGTACTAAATTTACAAAAAAAGTATAATGAAATCCTAACAGTTGTCAATCAATGCTTACAACCCTTTCATTAATTCAATTTTATTTAAATTAACGAAAAATACTGACATGACTTTTATTTTAATATTTTCTCTTTATCGTATGACAATGGCGTGACTAAAATATAAAACTCAAGTCAAAGACAATATCGTTTGACCTAAATTTTTCATTTTTTAATCAAATCTTACTTCATACAATTAGAAATATAAAATGTTTTTTTTCACTAAAAAGAAGAAGGTAAACAAAGGCAAGGTGCAACGATGGCTTTGACAAGTGCCGATAGGGATTGTCGGGGCCTCGTTGAGGTCCGGCAACCCTCAACCTAGGCAAGGGTCATGGACCCCTATCAAGATCTGGGTGAGGGTCACCATAATTAGGCGAGGCCATCGATTTGGGTGAAAGTGCTACGACCTCTGAGCAGGGCGGTGATGGCAAGGGCTACCACCCTTACCCTTTCCTCTTTTCTTTTCCTTGTTTGTTTTTTTAAAAAAGAAACACTCTTTTGTTTTACTTATTAAGGTTTTGAGTAAACAATAAAGAATTTAGGCCAACGCGTTGTTTTAACCTTAATTTTCATTTTAATCACATTTCACCACATGAGATAGACAAAAATTAAAAAGAAAGTCATGTCAGCACTTTTCATAGTCTAAATGGATGGAATTAACAGAATGACTCAATTACAATAATTTGACAAAATTTAGAATTGCATTTTTTTTAAGTTTTAGACTCAATTGCATGACAGTTGTAGGACTTCCAGTGCACTTGTCCATCATTTTTTGTAATGGTGAATTAGTAAATTGCGATATTGGGAAAATTATTCAAAAATTCTTAAACCTATTGTACGGTAGTTAATACAATTCTAAGTTTTAAATTTTACTAATTTAATCCTACACTTTTGACAACTTGATAATTTAATACTAAATCTTTCAATTATTTCAATTTAGTATTAAACTTTTTGGTGATTTACCAATTTGGCTCTAAACTTTTTAACGATTTTGTCAATTGGTCTTTTTCGATCAATTTGTCTGAAAATCGTTGACGCAAATAAATGTAATTTTAAAATTTTTTCTTTCTTTCTTTCTTTCCTTGTCAGGTCGCTAAGCCTCGGTGAGGGTCGACGAGATCGACCTTGCCTATGGCTAGGTGAGGTGGAGCCATGCCAATGTCAAGGCAATACCAACCTCGTCCTGGATGACAATGTCAAGGCTCTATCCAATGAGATTGGCCTTGGCCCTGCGCTGACCAGGCTTGACCTTGACCAATCTACTGGGGGCAAGCCTCACTAGGCATCATCGAGGCTCGGCGACCGACTAGAGAAAGAAATAAAATAAAAAAGAAAATGTTGAAATTACATTTGTTTGAGTTAATAGAACAAATGGACGTGATTTAACAGTACATAAAGAAAAATGAAATCGTTTGATTGTTTTCGATATTGTCTAAATTACCTTTCATTTTAGGAACAGATGTGATTTATTTATATTGCTTCGAAAAATAATTAGAAACATTTTGACCCAATCTTTGGACATCGGAAAATTGATTAAGCTTGACCTTTCAAAATTTGCTATTTTTCTATGCTTATTCAAATATCTAAAAGCATTATCGAGGTTGTACGATAAGAACGGTTATATTGTCAATTTGCACTAAATACATGTGACAATCTAACCACGGAACTATTTTGCATAAAGAGCAACCTCTAGCAACTCGAAATTCGTAGACAACCTCTTTCGATTTATTTGACATTGAGAGAATTTCAATAATTCTCCACGCTTACCTTCTCACTATAGGTGGATCTGGAAAATCGTGCCGATTTTGCTAAGCCAAAATAGGTCCACACGCGTATACAAATAAAGTTGATTTGTCTTTTGAGAATGATTCATAACTTATTTTGATTTTGAAAATATGGAGATTATATCAAGATTTATTTACAAAATTAATTTAGTAAGTGATACGATAGTCTTATTAAACGTTGATTATGCTCGCTTGTTTGGAAAGCTAATAATAATAAGCCAAATTACTTTACCAATTTAGTATCCCATTTTGGTACACATACTAGTGACGCGGGCTAATTGTTTCGTGACCCTTGTCGATGCGGAGGATTGTGAGGGGATTGAACAACTTGGGTTCCGGGGGTCCTCTCACACTCGTATAACCTTAAAGTGGTGTTTGCTGGTGTCAACATAGTAAATGAGCGATGGCATAGGGTACTAGACAACTGGGTCCCTGGGAGTGGTGTCGGGACGGTTTGTGTAGGAGTTCTAGCATTAAACATAATACATCCCTTATGAGCTCTGAAGGCTAAGTTGGCCTCCCGTGTACAAACTAGTCGGGAGCTGATGCCGCTCTCCTGATGAGGCTATGGCAGACCGAAACCAGTTGTTGTGGTGCTATATTGATCTTTGCTCGCTTGATACAAAAAGGAATGCCCGAGCTAAGCGGGTATGGTATGATCCAATACGGAAAAGATATTCGCCAAGTGTTCCATGGGACAACAAGAAACAAGACTAGCCTGGCGGCGGATTGCTGCCTGCGCCTCATGGCTGTCCTTCGGCCGAGGGAGAAATGCCAACCTGTGACAAATGGTATCAGAGCAGGATCTCTCTAGTAAGTGTGTGAGTCAAAGAAAATCTGCGGTTTTACCCGGTCCTTTGAGTGCGGAAGAGTGAATCGCCGGAGCTGAAAAAAAAAAATGGCTTCGAACAAAATGCGGCTCTCGCCTTGGCTTCGGGGATGCTAATGGGGGCACACAAAGAAATTGATTCATCACTGAAATGGGAAAACGTTCCTGAATCAATTCGGCAAATCTCAAGATGGATTCTCTATCTTGCTTTAAACATGGAGAAACCTCCATTGGTTAGCAAAAAAAAATAAAATAAAAAACAAGAGAGAGAGAACAAAAAAAGATGCTTATTAGGGAAAAAGAAAGATGCCGCTATGTCAGTGCGGTTTAGCCAAAGTGCCGCACCTTGAAAGCAACAATGACTACAAAATGGTGCTGCGAGATAAACGCAGTTGGCCAAAAGGCCACACTGGAATGCACGGGTGACCAAACAAAGCCCGAACGGCCTTTAAAAAGAAAAAGAAGAGAAAAGAAAAGCTACCGATGTTGAGAGGAAGATTGTTCTGTCTCACAAGGGTGCAATAGAATAGCCCACAACGAAGCGGTGCGGAAATGAGTGGGGGAGAATGACACGGGCCAGTTATTTCGTGACCCTCGTTCAATGCAGAGGATCGTGGGGATCAAACAACTTGGGTTCCGGGGTCTTCTCACACTCGTATAACCTTAAAGTGGTACTTGCTAGTGTCAACATAATAATAAGCGATGCAGAGGGTATTTAACAACTAAGTCTCTGGGAGTGGTGTCAGAACGGTTGTGTTAGGAGTTCTAGGACTAAACATAATACATCCCTGTCGCGACCCGGCATCCGAGGCGATCGGATGATCGGGCGAATGGATTGCCAAAGGCTACGATGACGGGCCCTTAGCGCGGGCCCTCCCAGGCCCATACCAAATCGCGACGGGAATTGTCGGTTTCGACCTTGGTGTGGTCGGGTGGCATGTGCTATGTGTGCATGCAATTGAAGTCGCCACCGGTCTTTTTGGGGAGGTAGACCGGATACCTCATCGAGTGATTGGGAGGAGTTACTCGATCCTACGCAACCAGAGATTCTAGAGCCGGGGATTGGTTACCCTAGTTTAAACTAGAGTCCCTTCGGTTACCGTTCGGGGTTGATTATTACCTAACTTGTGAGCACGTGAGGTTTGTATCAATCCTGACTCCTAATCATGTTTTTGTCAGTCACTAAGCGTTCATGCAAATGTTCTTGTAGGTGTTCATTTCATGGCATTTTCTAAATATGCAATCCTAAGAAAAAGCAATCAACACATTCAAAGGAAATAAAGCGAATGGAAATAGAACGACGAGGACAATAATAAAGCTACGCTAAAATAATAAGAAAAAACCCGCAAACTCGTCGGGTATTTACAATCCCAAATATTAAACCCGAGACATGATCGGGTGTACAACAAATAAGACCGGAATGGACATCGGTCACGCTCCATGGTGAACTTGAGTCTAGTTAATGTAAATATGCAATAAAAGGAATTTTCGAAAATTTTTTTATTTTTTATTTTTTATTTTTATTTTTTATTATTTTTTATTATTTTTTTTATTTTTCTTTTTTTTGGGAAAGAGATATCGAGGCAAACTGAGCATGACCAATGATGATTTAATTGAAGATGTGATGAAAAACCTCGCTTGAAGACGTGATTCCGGTCCATTTCGGGAAGTTTTTGTTAAAAAGGGAGTCAACCGCGAGGGGGTTTTTCAACGAGATTATCTTAGTGTACAAATACAATCAGATAAAAGAAATCATACCGCATGAAACTAGGTGTGACCAGGTTTCGAAAATGACCAACGGTTCGAAAAATGGTTAAGCGAGCACATCGCAATGGTATCGACAAAACAGCTAGTTGGAAAGCCAACACTTAGCCAAATTCCAGACCCCCACTTTGCAGTTCACCGAGGCATGTTCAAGGATGATTATCTTCGTATACCAATCAGATTTCGAAAGAATAATCACACATCATGAAACTAGGTATGACCAGGTTTCAAGAATGACCAACGGTTCGAAAAATGGTTAAGCGAGCACATCGCAATGGTATCGACAAAACAGCTAGTTGAACCAATTCCGACACTTAAAAAATTTTCATCTCAAAAACAGACTGACCACAGAACTTCAAAGGGTCGTATCTCACACCTCGGTTGGAATTAACGGGCAAGCAACATACCAATACGAAGAGCTATACATGATGAACAAGATCAAACCAGAAACGACCCTCAAAACACGAAAGATGAGAAAGAAAGCCACCCTGAAAGTCGGGGGTTTGAACTGCTTCAGACTCAATCAGAGCACAAATCAGGCTAACATGGGGTATTCCCGACACCGTAACTCCATGCATAAATTGAATCCGGAGAAACAGAGCATACCAACGCATTCTACTACATGCAGGGAATACAAGAAGGCCAAAATAAGTGAAAAATAATCACAGGAAGATGGTGAAAACCGAGTGCAAACCGGACTGTTTGAACTGCTTCCAACACCTAGACAAAATTTTTCAGTTTAAGCCAGACCAACCAAGCAACTTCGAGAGGGCATATCTCACAACTCGGTCATAACTAAGGCCGTGCGACCCATCAACACGAAGATCTACATGCGTATAACACACTTCAAAAGATTTGAACCAAAAATCACTTGTGAAACGCACGCAAAGCGGGCTCAAAGTAGCCGGTTCGGACTACCCGGTGCATTTCGTCGAACATGTAGCATGCAATGTGAAAAAAAAAAAAAAGCAAAACCAGGCCGTTTCGAGCGAAACCAAAGCACGAAATCACTCAAATGGAATCAAATAGACACGAAGTGAAGTCTTATAGAGATCCGTTTGGCTCCGTTTGACCCGAAAGTCGAACGGAGCCAAACCGAGCAAAAACCGAACACGAAAACAGGGGATTCGGGTTGAACCTGTTCGGGGAAGGAAGAGGAGACGACGGTGACCGGCGTGGCTCAGGTGATGCTCCAAGGATGCTCGTGGGTGGTTTTTGGTACTTTGCCGGGCTCGGAACCGCTCAAAACCTCTCTGTTTTCCTCTCCTTCTTTTTTGGTCCGTTCTCCACTGTTGCTCTCCTCTTCCGTTCCTTTTATCCCCATGTGCCGCCTGGTGTCTTCTTTTTCATCTGTCCAGCATGTGCCGCCTGGAACGTCAACAAAGCTTGCCAACATGTGGAGGAAAGGTTCCTCGTGGGAAAGTCTGGATCCCTGACGGAAATGGTGCTGGCCACCGAGCATGTGGAGGCTTGAATGTGGACGCATGTAAGCATGTGGAAGCCTGGAACAAAGCTGAGAACGGCATGAGTTAAAGCTGGACACCGAGTGATGATTGAATGAACAAATGGAACAAAGCATGTCTGTCCCGTTCCCTTCTGTTTGCAGAATTGTCTTCCCATGTGATGCGTTTTCTTCTGCCCCCTCCAGCTTACGTTCTGATTCATGGCCATCAATATTTCTTTATTGCCGAAAATTGGTGCTAAGCTCTAATCCAGGCGCTATTGATTTAAACTCGTTTTCCGCCGCCGGTCCAAACAAATGCTAATGCAATGTATGAAAAATTAAATATGCAATGCATGGAGAATTATATATATTTTTTGGCGAGAACTAAAGCTAATTCTCAATTTTTATGTAAAAATTTAATAACAAAATCAAAAAAAATCCAAATTTAGGTTTTGCTCAAAAATGAAATTCCAATGTTCGAACCTCCAAACGGCCAAATCAAGCCAAACTGGACCCACCAATGGATTCGGAACGGCGAAAACTATAGGATGACGGGCTTGAGTTTTCATGGGTACCCTCGGAGTTGGATTAATTTCATTTTTTTTAGCGAAATCGGGGAAAAAGAAAATAAAAATGCGGAAATGGGCTATTTAATTGAGATTGAGCAAATCGGGGGGCTTTTCGGACGAGAAAAAAAATCAGGGGCTTGGGTAATGATGTCCTTGACCTAAAATAAAAAAAAATCAAAATCTTAAAAGCTGAAAATGTATTTTTTGGCAAATTCGGGGTTATGGTTAAAGAAGAAACACATAGTCCCGATTTTCGCTTTTCTTTTTTCGAGAGACCAACATGAAAAGGGAATTAAAATAAAAATATGGGCTATCTTTTCGTATTTTTGCGGCCTCAAATGCTATTTTTCCCAAATTTTCCTCCTTTTTTTCTATTTTTCAAAAAATATTAAAAAAAACTCAAAAATTCCAAAAAATTATTTTTATTGGAAATGGGCCCCTGGGCTGGGCCGGGCCTCCAGAACCATTTTTGTAATTTTTCGATTTTGTATGGATTTTTTTAGGATTTTTTTTAAAAATAGAATGGCTAAAATCAGGTGTCAACAATCCCTTAGGAGCTCTGAAGGCGGGGTGGCCTCCCGTGTACAAACTGGTCGGGGGCTGATGCCGCTCTCCTAATGAGGCCATGGCAGGCCGAAACCAGTTGTATTGCCTATATTAACCTGTGCTCGCTTGATATAAAAAGGATGCCCGAGCTAAGCTGGCTATGGTAGGATCCAATACGGAAAAGACATTCGCCTAAGTGTTCCATGGGACAACAAGAAACAAGGCTGGCCTGGTGACGGACTACTCGCCTGGCGCCTCACGGGCTGTCCTTCGGTCAGGGGAAAATGCCGACCCGTGACACTAGCATCACTCTTTCTTTTTCTTTTCTTTTTTGGTCAACATAATATTTCATTCACTTCCTCATTGAAATACAAGTGGGAAATACTCATCCAGACAGCGAGCGAGATCGAATATGGTCAACCCAGGCGCAATCAAACGCTAGGGCTTTGCATACCGATCCCTATCTATGGTGACCTAAGGAGAGTGTTTCGCGACTTGGGTTTAGGCGCTTGTGTGTGCATGTGTCGTGATCCTCAAGGTATGCAGGGCATGCACAGCAGTTAATACCAAACAGCGCTTCTAATTTGTAAGAAATAAACAACCAACCCCAAACTCCAATCCTGCATAAAACATGTTAGCAATCACTCCTCCCCTTATAACTCCTATCTGCAAGAACATTTAACACACTGTTAGTGGACTTACCTCACCTTCAAGAGCGCCTGCAGAAAAATATGTTAGAAAACAAAACTTTTTAATCGGCTTAAGTCCGCTAATGGTTTAAACTAAGTCCCCAGCGGAGTCGCCAGTCTGTCGCGACCCTCCCGAGATTTTCCGGAATCCCGAGGGAGCTAATGGATTGCTGGGCCCATTGGGTATTTGGGCTCAGCTCGGGCTCTCCCAAGCCCATACCAAATCGCGTCAGGAAATTTCAGATCGAGGTCGACCTTAGTGTGGTCGGGTGACATGTGAATAGTGTGCATGCCAACGGAGTCGCCACCAGTCATTTATTGGAGGGTATGACTGGAAACCCTATCGAACGATCGGGAGATATCGTTCGATCCTACGAAAACCAGAGATCTAGATTCGGGGACTTTGTTACGTCGATATTGCTATCGACGCCCTTTCGGTACCTAAGTTGGGTAATTTTCCTTAATCTAAGGAATTCATGCAAGCGAGATTGGGTGAGGTAGGTTCTAAAAGTCTAAGGGGTTCATGCAGGTGAGATTATCTATCATATCGGTCACAACCAGAGAAATAAATGCGCAATCAAGAAAGTCAAATCAGGAAGCAAACATATCACATCAAGTCAATTACAAACAAAGGGGAGTCCTAGAAGTCTGGAAAAAGCATCAATTAGGTTTGAAGATGATTTGGGATGGTTTGGAATGATTTGGGTCAAATTGACCAGAAGGGCAGAATGGTCATTTTAGAAGGTTCAGGAAGCCAGAAATGTGAAATTAGGTCAAACTAGTTGAATGTAGTTTTTCCCTAATTTTCACGATTTTTAGGAGTTCCTATGATTTTTCCGAAATTTTTTGTAATTTTTCTGAATTTTTTAGATTTTCTAAGAAATTTCTAAGGATTTTCCCTATTTTTAGACATTTTTCGGCATTTTTTGAGGATTTTCCTATGGTTCTTGGATTTTTTCAAATTATCTAGAATATTTTTTATATTTTCTGGAACTTTTATTATTATTATTATTTTTTATTTCTAATATTTTTTATTTTTTAGGGTTTTCTAAGACTTTCTGGGAATTTCCCATTTTTGGGCATTTTTTAGAATTTTTTGTGATTTTTTTTGAATTTTCCCTATTTTTGGACATTTGTTATTATTTTTTTAGAATTTTTTTTGAAAATTTCTTTTATGATTTTTAGGGATTTTCCTATTTTCTAATATTTTTCTTATTCTTTCTAAAATTTTCATTTGTTTTTTTTTTTAACAATTTTATGAATTTTGTAAAATTTCTATGATTTTTGTGATTTTTTTTATTCCTTTTTATTATTTTTTTATTTATTTTCTTATAATTCCCGAATCTCTAAATTTTATAAGGTTTTTTTAGAATTTTTTATTTTTTTTATTCTATTTTTTATTGCTATTTATTGTTCATTATTATTATTATTATTATTAATTTTTTTTTTTGGACCGGGTCGGGTCAACCCGGCCCATCCGAGAGCCCGGCCCGAAGGCCCGAACCTAAACCCTAGGTTAAACGACGCCGCATCTTTCTATTTTTATTTTTATTTATTTATTTTATTAACTTTTTATTTGATTTTTATTTGATTTTCTGATTTATTATTATTATTTTATTTCGGTTATACGGACCGGGTCGTATAGACCCGGCCCACTATCCAGGCCCAAGACCATTCCTATGACCTAATGCAAAAACGACGTAGTTTTAGGAGTTTTTTTTGAATTTTTTTTGAATTTTTCCAGATTTTTATTCCGTTTTAATTATTTTTATCCTATTTCTAATCCTACGGTCAAAAGATCGCCGCGTGGCTCTATTATGTCCCTTGGATCGGAAAACTAATTCTCACCGTCGGATCTATCTTAAACCAGATCTGGACCACCCACTCCGATTACTGGAACCTACGGTCGAGATTGAACTCCATGACTAATCCTGCCCGTTCGATCTATGTTATTATTCAAAGACAATCTGAACGATCGATCCCTCGTGGCGTCTGACGTGTGGTTCCACGTAATCGCCACGTCAGACTCTGACTCGGTCAACTGCTGACTGGGCATCGTCTTCTACCTCTAGACTGCACTGAAACGAACGGCCGCCGCTTATCGACGACGATCTGACGGTGAGATCTCAACTAAACAACATGAAACCAGTCTCTATCGATTCGTCTCTAAACCCAGACCAACATATCAGAATTCTATTGGAATCTAACGGTTAGAACAGCTTAATCGAAGCTCCCACAGTCACGGCCATGGCAGATTCAATTGAACAACCCAGACCATAACCATTAAATTAACTTATGCGGAAGCATCACAGAGTGGTTAGAACACTTACCTCGGGTCCTGATTGCATCCTAAATTGCCAGATTGGCCTAATTGAATCGAGGCAGGGTGAGCTAGGGTTTGAAGGCTCAATTCGAGGTTCACGCGCGGAATTAATGAAAAATGAAAACGGGAACATGGTCAGATGAGTAAGAGGAGTAAAACGCACACTCAAATGGACAGAATTATGCACGAATCATGAATCCGCCATTGGAGACCTGAGTTGAAGCTCGAGCTCGTGACTTACCGTTTCAGGCAACGACGAACGTCGAAATTGGTGCGGGTGGAATCTCCTGGACTCCGGCAACCCTCTCGAACCTGTTTCCAACTTGGGTCTACTCTCAATCGCTCGAATTTCTTAGTTGCAGCCCCGATTTTCTTCGGCCGAAAAGTCCCCTAAACTGAGCTTCCCCGTCCCCTTTTAAACTCGGCTTGGGCACCCCCAACTTCCCGAGATCTTCTCCTCTAAACCCAGTTCAAATTCTCGCCCCAAAACCCCCAAATCTCTCAGAATCTCACTTGATTTCGGCCAGAGAATTTTTAGAAACCGGAAGATTTTTCAAACACCAGGCGGGCGGGCGAGTATCTCGGGGCCGTTGTCCACGTGCCCGGCGACGAAGCCACGTGCCATTTGGCACGTCGTCGCCGGGCAAATTCCAGTCGACTCGTCGGGGCTCAGGCGAGCGTTCGGCCATTCACAATGGGTTCCAGGCGTTTTCACCTGCGCGCGAAGAACAGAACCAGAACCACGTTCTGGTTTTCCGGGTCGATGGGTTGACCGGGTCGGGTCCACTCGACCCGGTTAACCCAATTCGAGAGAAAATCGCGAATTCGCCCCGATCACATGGATATTCCCCGAAATTGATGTCAAAATTGGATTCGGGAGGGTGATTTCTATCAAAAAATGGGTTTTTTGCCTGAAATTCTTAGGAAATTCGCATGAAACCCCAAATTTTAATTTGGACCCGAGGGACCATTATGCAAAATTGAGACTCCTAATCACCTTTTTTGCAAAAATTGTTGCTACCATTGGATTCAGAAGGTCAAAATCTAAGGGGTGACATCGCCCTATTTCCAATTCAGCCCCTAGAAAATTTTTAATTTCATTTTTAGTGATTTTATGGACTAATTTGAAAAATCAGAAATTGCATTTTGGCCCTTTTAGCGAAATTGGACGATTTGGAGGGCTTTTGGACTTGATTTTAATTTTGAAAAATAGAGGAGGATGGCACGACTCTAAGATGCAAAAAACGGAAAGTTAAAAAGCTGAAATGGAATTTCTAGAATTATTTGATTATTCTAAAAAAAAGAAATTAACAAAGAAACCCTAGATTCCAGAACTAATTTTTCATGATTTATTCATCCAAAATGGAGAGAAAATTAAACTAAAAATATTGACTATTTTTTGGTAATTTTCTGGCTTCAAATGCTATTTTTTATTAATTTTTATTATTTTCCTAATTTCTGAAAATATTAAAAAATGCAAAAAATAAGGAAAATTATTTTTTGCTCAAAATTGGTTCCCCAGGCCAAACCAAGGTTCCCAAAGTTGATTTTGTAATTTTCTGACTTTTTATTAATTTTTTATGAATTTTTGAAAATAAAATGCAGAAAAATACGAAAAATAAGGAAAATTATTTTTTGTTCAAAATTGGTTCCCTAGGCTAGGCTGAGGTCTCCAAAGTTGATTTTTCAATTTTCTCATTTTTTATGGATTTTTTATGAATTTTTGAAAATAAAATTGGTCAAAAATCAAGTGTCAACAATAAGGAATGGCCACATTCAATTTGTTTGACCTGTTTTCACTTCCCGATCTTTGAAAAATGACCATTTTACCCTTCTGGTCGGTTTAATCCAAATCTTTCCGAATCTCATCCCAAATGACTTTTCATGAAATAAAATGGTAGCGAAAGGGTGTTAGAGTAATCTAGCGTAACCAAATCCTCGAACTCATTTTCTCTAGTTCGCAGAAATAAATTAGTTCTCCCGCTAATTTATTTAGGTTTCTAATCGACCTACCAAGAATGATTAGTGGCGACTCCAAATTTTAAAATCATTTAAACAAAAATCAAAATTGCAATTCGATAGGGCTTGGGAGGGTCCGCGTTAGATTAGTTAATCTAATTAACCTGATAATCCGTTCACCCGATCGAAACTTAAATTAATTTCTTTCGGGTCACGACAGATTCGATGAGAATTTAAGCTTTGAGTTGATGGGAGTCAAGGTCGTGAGTCTAGATATAGAGATACCAAGGTGAGAGTGAGACATTGAGAATCTGAGCCAAGAGAGAGTAGAGACCGATGAGAGTGAGAGTTACGAGATGAGCGAGTTTTACTTGGAGATACAGTAAATGTAAATCGAGTGAGACACCATGTGATTATAATAAAAGATTGAG
>JAGVVM010007707.1:0-17203 GCA_019149425.1 Psidium friedrichsthalianum
AAATATGTGCCTAGCAATAGACTAGCGTGATTTGATTATATTTAAGTGACAATTTGTGACTACGTGTGACACCATTTTGCTTGTACCCGAAGATTCAACCATCGAATCAGATTATATTTCCACATCTCTAGCACTTTGGAGAGCGAATATAACTACAACACAAATACCCACCAACTGTGTGATATGTCCACCAAATCCCTGGATTAGAGGAGATATGATGTTGGAGGCTTAAGTAGCACGATCCGTGCCAAATTTGTACCTGCCTCATTTTAATGCAAAAACTTCAAAACGAATTATTAAAGTGTTTAATTTTTTTTTTAAAAAAATAATTACTTAAGTGTTATATTTTAAAAAAAAAAATATCACTTCAGACCAAAACTGTCAAACAACCCTAATGTGGCATTGAAAGTGATCTTTTTTTAAAAAAAAAAATTGATATTTAAGTAATCGTTTTGAACGTTTTGGCACTGAAGTGGTCGTTTTTTCAAAAAAATTTAACACTTGAGCGATCATTTTGAAAATTTTTGCACTAAAGCGTTCGTGCACAGTTTTTACACTTATAGTGTACTTTAAGCTTAGCAATGTTTGATGAATCGGAGGGTGATAAATTCACGATTAATGTGAACTTCCTTAAGTGTGTTCACATGTTACGACACTTCACATAAGTGCACATCTCCAAAGAAGTCCAAATTGACGATGGAAGGCTTCTCCGTAACAAATGTGACAGCAGCAACTGGTTCATCATGAGAAAATTCCTTCAAAAAAAAGTCTTAAACTTATTATACGACGAGCAATTCAATCCAAATTTTTCAATTGTACCAATTTGTTATAAACATTTTGACGATTGTAAGTTCAGTCCTAACCCTTATCGATTGCGACGTAGTCTATCTAGCTAATTTTAACCCAGAAATAACTGAAATGGTTGTTTAGTTCGCCCCCAACCTCCTACATGAGGCAACCGGTTCTTTTTCAAGAGTTCCTTTTTCTTTTTTTTTACTTCTTAGTTTTGTCTTTTATTTTCTTTCTTTTTTTCACAGTGGCTGTGAGCCTAGCTACTGGCCGCACTACGTCACATTGCTGACAAAACTTAATCGACAGGACTACATTTGTTTTCGTTAAAATGTTTATCTCAAAAGTTTAGGGCTTACCTGGCATAATGAGGTCTATGACTGAATTGAAAAATTTTTAAAAGGCTTAAAATTTAATTGGCACAATTTACAAGATTTATGATTGAAACTGGCTTTGTACCAATAGGTTTAGGTCTTTTTTTTGGATACTTTTTACCATAGTCTTGCTGTTTCTCTACTCCTCAAGGTTTATTGAGATGTGTAATACACTGACATTATAAACAAAGAATACCCAGTCAAACTCAATTGGATGAAAAGAATACAAAGTGGGTGACTCAAACTCGAATCTACATTTGTTTTAAGGATTCGACGCCAATCCAATCAAGTAAAAGTGTAAAAATGAGGAAAAAAAAATTGAGACAACGAGATTTTATCGCCGATTCCCCTTAAATTAGGGTACATTTAATAGAGGATTCTATTACATTAACACTTCACCTTTTGTTTATCACTCAATACAAGTGAAAAATAGATTATAGCAATAACTATTCATGAGCCAAGCCCAACAACCCAGTGAAAAAAATATGGCCTCAACTATATAGCAGGCACTATTCATCAGTGGGAACCCATCGCTTTTCTATTGTCCAGGAATGTGAACTACATTCCAACAACACTAATCCCTCGCCCGCAATCCTTTAACTCAAAAACCATTAGGCTTATGCTCTAGATGAGAGGGAGTTACCTAAGGCTAAGGTTTGTTGGTCGCGCTCGACAACTAGTTCTAACAAGCTCACCAGCCAGTCTCTACCAAAATTTAGATCTACGGGGACCACAGAACGTAAGAGTCCTACAACAAGAGTAACAATTCCTGGAATTATTCCTTGTACAGGTGCAAAGAAAGGTGGGGTTATCAAATGCAAGTTTTGAACAGTTTCTTCCCACGTGATTCCTGTTCTTAAAAACGAAAATGTGGGATGATAAGGAGGAAAAAAGTGTGAAAAAAATAGTTTTTTTTTTTCTTTCCATGGACAATGGGGTGAGGTGTTGCCACATAATTAGAGAATTCCTTAGAGAGAAAAAGGACAAAGTTAGGTACAAATCCTAGTTGCATCCATGTCATATACCCACTTTATTCTGAGGATTGGACATAAAAATGAAAAGAGAAGAAAATACCTGAAAATGCAAAATCATCTATGGTCTATTATATGTCTCGAGGGTACTCCTTTCTTTAATGCCATCAAGATGTGCAATTTGACGTCCATCAGGCGTCATGACATTTTGAAGATAATAAGAAGTATGTAAAACATAGTCTATCTAGCTAATTTTGATCAGAAATAACTGAAATGGTAGTCTAGTTAGCCCCCAACATCCTACATGGCGCAATCGTTTCTTTTAAAGATTTCCTTTTTCTTTTTTTTCCTTCTTATTTTTGTCTTTTCTTTTCCTTCTTTTTTCACAGTGGCTAGTGAGCTTGCCACTGGTCCCACCATGTCACAATTGCTAACAAAACTTAGCTGAAAAGGACTACATTGGTAATTTGTTAAAAGTTTTCCTCAAAAGGTTTAGGACTAATTGGCATAATCGAAGTCTAGTACTGAATTGAAAAATTATCAAAAGGCTCATAATTAAATTAGCACAATTGAAAGATTTATGATTGAATGGGCTTTGGTACGATAGTTTTAGGTCTTTTTGGATAATTTTCCTAGTCTTGTCGTTTCCTACTCCTCAAGGTTTATTGGAGATGTAATATCCGACATTACAGACAAAGTAATACCCAAGTCAAACTCAGTTGGATGAAAAGAATACAAGTATGGCGGACTCAAACCCGAATCTAACATTTGTTAGATTCTGGCGCCAATTACGACGAAGTAAAGTGTAAAATGAGGAAAAAATTGAGACACGAGATTTTACCATGATTTACCCTTAAATTAGGCTACATTTAATAGAGAATTCCACTATAATTAATACATTACACCTTTTGTTCTATCACTCAATTACAAGAGAAAAATAGTATATATAGCATAACTATTCATATGCCAAAGCCCAAACGCCAGTGAAAAAATATGAGCTCAAACTATATAGCAGCAGATATTTGGACCCACACGCTTTTCTATTGTCAGGGAATGTGAACTACATTCCAACAACGCTAATCCCTTGCCCGCAATCCTTTAACTCAAAAACCAGTAAGCTTATGCTCTAGATGATGAGGTTACCTAAGGCTAAGGTTTGGTCGCGACAAGTAGCCTCAACAATCACCAGCCATATCTACCAAATTATCAGGCACCCAACGTAAGAATCCTACGACAAGAGTAACAAATTCCTGGAATTATTCTTGTATCAGGTCAAAGAAAGAGGGTGTTAGCAAAAGCAAGTTTTGAAGAGTTTCTTCACACGTGATTCCTGCTCTTAAAAAACGAAATGTGGGGTGATATGGGGAAAAAAAGTTTGAAAAAAATAGTTTTTTTTTTCTTTCCATGGACAATGGGGTGAGGTGTTGCCACATAGTTAGAGAATTCCTTTAGAGAGAAAAAGGACAAAGTTAGGTACAAATCCTAGTTGCATCCATGTCATATACCACAGTTCTATTCTGAGGATTTGGACATAAAAAATGAAAAAGAGAAGAAAATACCTGAAAATGCAAAATCATCTATGGTCTATCATAATGTCTTGGGGTGCTCCTTTCTTTAATGCCATCAAGATGTGCAATTTGACGTCATCAGGCGTACGACATTCGAAGATAATAAGAAGTATGTATTTTATGTCCTACTTCCGCCCCACCAAAGTAATTCCTTTAATTAAAAATTGCACACGTGGAAAAAAGCTCGATGTAAAGAAGCGGAGAGAGGAAAAATTTTCAAAGAAGACCTAGACCTTCAGTCGTCGCCTCATTAGTGCTTTGGAGGACCGTAAATAAATTCAACCGGGGAAATGTTCTTGTTATGTATGTATCATGCACGGGATTTAGAGCACGAGCCAAAAGATTGATATGAATATGAATATGAATATTTGATCGAACACCAAACTTAATAAACACAAAAAGAAAGACGAAAAGTTTTTTTTTTTCAAAGCATAGAATAAGATACTAATAAAGATGTTATAATTACTTATAACGAGAGTAATTTTAGCATATACCGTCATTGTAGAATTAATATTTTACAAATGACTTTATCCACTCTTTCTTTGATGGTCAGTAGTGATCTTTTGTCTAAATCTTTCTTTATGGCGATGTGTGCTCCAATTTTTCTTTAGTCGACAGTAATTTTTTAGAGAGAAATAACAAAAGAAGAAGAAGTAGTGAATGGGCCTGCTACAGCCCATATTGTTGCAAAGGGGCCAGCAGCCACCCACATCAGGCATGTGCTGTTCTCAAGTTACTTTGTCCGTTCAAATCAATTCACTTCATGCACATTTTGACAGAACTAAGGATGCTTTTATTTTGAAGAAAAAAAAAATTCACATTACGGATTTCATTTTCCTTACTTTAAGCATTTATATTTATTTTGACCATAAATGATTTTCCGTTGACTGATCATTTTCAGCAGACCAAACACACGAAAGTCTAGAAAACCATTTCGTGAAAAATTAGTCCACTCAAACAAATTCACCTAAAAGTTGTTTTCCTAGCCATTGCTTTCCTCAAGACAAACTTGTCTGCCAAAGTTGAATTGAGACCAGAACATAAGTGGCTCAAAACTAAAGGTCGGCAAGAATCTTCCTAATTTTCAGGCAAGCCAAACGCGTTTTTAGAATATTCGTCAGTGCACAAGATTTTATTCCTCCATTGCAAAAATGATGCTAAATATTCCAATCATCATTTATATAGTTTGAGGCTTAAAGTGCAAATGGACCATCACCACAAAACGTTGACTTAGATTAGAACAGGTAGGCACATTCCAAATCCACGGTCGGCACAACTATCTGGGTCCGCTATGATCTACTACTAACGATGGTCGATGACCGACATCTCGAAGTTAGACAAGTTCTTAGATGTTTTAAGCACTTCAACTATGCAAATATATCCGCATGTTTAAATGTAAGAAGATAAAGGTGGAGGACCTATTTCGATCCCAGTTAATACCACTAAAACCCTAAAGTACGATAAAATACCCTAGGCATTTTATTCTGTCACCATAATCAACCAACTTGTTCCAGCATGGCAGATAAAAAAAGAAAAAAATTTCACACCAATACAAGTTTGAGGGTATTGGTTCACAATGGGGAAAGTTTATTTTTTTTTTTTTGTCATACTAGTATAAGTTCGGTTTGGCGATATCAAAAAAATTATGGGGAATTGGCTGTACGGTGGGCATAAATTCGGATTTTTAGTGGTATTTTTCCATTTCGGCCCTGAAAAGAGAGAGATCAGAGTAAAGAAATGCATTATTATTATTATTATTATTATTAGGGGCTTTCGTCGGTCAAGAAATCGGTGGTATTCCGTATGATTCTTGGTCAACTGGCGTATGGGAATCTGACATGCAACCTGCGTTGACTTCGAAATTTCAAGTCTTCATCGATGTCACAGGTCAAAGTCAGGCCGGCTTTGTTCTTGTTCTTGAAATAATCAAAACCACTTTAAATAATCAAAACCAAGCAATTTTTTTTCCCCCTTATTACAAGCAATGTTCTTATTTTAATGGCAATAGACACTTCATCTTCGGATTTTTGCTAGATGTTCATTTAATTTTAAATTGTCAAGAAACGGCCCAAACATGTCCATCAATTGCAGTTTTAAGTACATGAAATCAAATCTTTTATGAATAATGAAATCAAATCTTTCATGAATAATTGTACTGGTCTAATTTTAAAAATAAAAATAAAGGGGGCTTTTTTCGATACGGGTAGGCTTTTGAAACATTTTTCTTGATAGCTAGGGGCAAGATTGTAATTAGTGAGGTTATTTGAAGGGGAATTTCTTTTTTTGGTCGAATTATATGAAGGGGAACTAGTAGAACGGTTCATTGTTGTTTCTTCGAGAAAAAGGTGAAAGTTTAGATTTCTCTCAATATAAGTAGTAAAAGTTGAGCGTGAAAAAGAAAAAAGTATTTTTAATAAAAATTTGAGAGAATTTTTTTTTGAAATTAACACAGTGATATTACAACTATTTATTGTGAATTTCACTTTACAAGAACGGGAAATTACTTATATCTGCAATTTCACGTAAAATTAACTTTATTATGCTAAAGTAATGTGTATATATTTACAAAAAAAAATCTACTCATTTACCGATAGAACAATAAGGAGAGAAAGGTTGACTTTATTGCTTGCACTTATACCATAGAAAGTACAATTGATTCGATTCCATCCGATGTCACAAGTAGGGAAATTCAATATTAGAGCTAATCTTATTTGAAGGATATTAATTAAGACCAAATGATCGAGCCGAACTCAAATAGTCCTTGAAAACTCGTGCGAAGCACGGGAAAAATTCGAAAAACTAGATAGAGGTCAACCGAAATCCTCACTAATCCTATTGTAAATCTGTGGAAATGTACCAAACGTACACCCACATATCCCTATCTATAAAAAGAGAGACAAATTGTTGAAGAACTAATGAAATGATCAAGAAGCCGCAACCCCCCCGTTCATCAAGCAGAACCTGCTTGGTCTGGGCTCGAAGCTCCGCTTCCTGTTGGGGTCGTGCCTCGATGGGTTGATAATCTGCAGCAGCAACGCCTTGATCCCGTCATCTCCGGACGCCGTCCCCGGTTCCCGGTGCTCCGGCGAGGGCACTGGGCAGGGGGCCGCCCTCCGACCCGCCGCGTCCCCCGCGGAGGAGCTCTTGTGGCGGCTGCAGCGGAAAGAGCCCGGGTGGTTGGTGGGTGAGCACAAGCATGTTCTTGACGACGATGCTTCAGCTCTTGATGGCATGGAGATGGGAGATGCAAGAACGATGATGGGTGATCCTCCTTTTTTTTTTCTGTTTGTATGGCAAGCTAGAGGGAGCTCCAAGTTTGCGGGAACCTCGTGGCATGGCCGTCGTTGAAGTAGATAATTTTTTAATTAATTTGTATTGATTTCTTATTATAGATTTTTTCTTTTCTTTTTGTTCATTATTTTCTTAAAAAATTTAAAAAAAATTAAAAATTATCCGTGTCAAGGCTAGCCACATCACATAAGACCGTTGGTTACCTAGAAGAAATACATAGGTAATTCATTAAAAGATTTAAGATTAAATTGGCACATGCTCAAAAAGTATAAGACTAAATTTCAATAATTGAAAGGTTTAGAACCGAACTGCCAAATTATTAAAATATTTATGGCTAAATTGACACAATTAAAAATTTTAGGGAAAATACCACCAAAAACCCTAAACTATGCCTATTGTGACAAATTTACCCTGAACTTTTTTTTGCGACATAAAAAACCCCAAACTATGCTCATTGTGACACATTTACCCCGAAACTTTGTGACATAAAAAACCCTAAACTATACTCATTGTGACACATTTACCCTAAACTTTTTATTGTGATACTAAAAATTCCGAACTTATATCATTGTAACATATTTACCTTCTACTTAAAAGTAGCACTTAAAAATATACTGTGAATCCAAGTGGCACCGTGCCACGTTAAAAAACGTTGAAAAAAAATGAAAATCTAAAATTACTATTCATGCCATTTAGTGTTGAAAAAAAATGAATAGTGACTTCAAATTTTTATTTTTTTGTAGAGATGGTTTTTCATTGAGTAGGCAGTGGATCGAGTGATGAATAGTGACTTCAAATTTTCATTTTTTTAAAATATTTTACATTAAAAATTTAAAATATGTCACAATGGTAGTTTAGGTTTTTTATGTCACAAAAAAAGTTCGGGGTAAATATGTCACAATGAGCATAGTTTGGGGTTTTTTATATTGCAAAAAAAGTTCAGGGTAAATATGTCACAATGAACATAGTTTGGGGTTTTTATATTGCAAAAAAAAGTTCAGGGTAAATTTGTCACAATGGGCATAGTTTAGGGTTTTTGATGGTATTTACCCAAAAGTTTATGACTGAGTTGGCCGCCATATAATAGATTTTAGACTTTTTAGACAATTTTTCTTCTTTTTTTTTTTTTGGCAATTTCACCGACGCATTCTCGCACGTCGGTTTGCAGTGTTCCATATATCGGCGTGGTGCACCTAATATTTTAGTCCTGAATTACTATTAATAAGGTGTAAACCAAGACCACAAAAATGGGAGTATAGGACATTTCTTTCTCTCATATTAGGTATTGGACTCCAACATAAACTCCCCTACAATCTAAGCTCACGTAATATCAAAAGTTCCATTTCTGTGTTTTCCCCTCATATCTTGACAACAAATCGATGGTTTTATGGTAAAAGTGATCGCGTCGCTTCTTCCATCTGTAGTTTTTTTTTTCAGTTTCATACACTCATTATTCCTCTTGAGTCTCTTATAACGTACACAAAGATAACTAGATGAGGTCAATTTACAGTCCTCACTGAATAGGATGCCTTCCCAATCTGTCTTTCGTGGGAATTTTTGCTTTGCCCCCACGATGAGAGTGATTCAAGTCGGCAAGGAATGAGGACAAATTCTCGGATCGAAATGATGGAGACGTGCAGCCAAATTCAACTGGATAATCCTTTCTTTTAGGGAAGGAAAATGCAGAAACATTATCTCAGAATGCCACGCAGAGTCGTCTCCGAAAAGGGCATCCGGCAAATCCGGACGCCGAATCTCTTTTCTGCCATGACGTTGATGATTTGTTCTTTAGTTGATCTACTTTCTATGTTTGAGTGGCCTACAGGAGAGAGGTTCGCCCCGGTTATACCACTGTAGGGCCCAAGCATCTTATTAAAAGAAAATAAGAAAGTTGACCTTAAACTGATAAGACAATGGTTGATTTCTTTCGTACACTCTGACTTTTTTTATTTTACTTCAACTTTAATCGAACCGGATCGGCCAAAAAAAAAAAAAAAAGAAAAGAAGAAAAGGACTATGATGATAGTCCTATCTTAATTTTCGTCCTGCCCCGATGATGTGCTCTTTGCTCGCGGAGCTACGTACCGGAAAAAGAAAAAGACCCTCTCTAAACCTTTGAGAAGAGAATCGTTGGTTGACTGACGAACTACGTGAAAAATACGAGATCTAGGCAAGCGAATCATGGAGAGAGATACAGGCGTGTGCGCAAAGTTGGCGATGGTGATTTTGGGTCTGGACCGAATATTTTTCGGGAAAATTGTAAAAAAAAAAACCCCCTAAACCTATTACACTTTTATCGATTCAATCCTAAACCTTTTAATTTTCCCCAATTCAGTCTTAAACCTTTTTTTTTTCCGCCGATTCAGTCCTAAACCTTTTCTAATTATGCCAATTCAGTCCATCCGGCGAATTTTCGCCGGCCGGCACTGACGTGGGCGACCACCGACGTTGATGTGAATGCCTGCCGGCCGGCGACCTAATATTTTAATATTTTTAAAAATATCTTTTCTTTTTTTTCCTCCTCCCATCTTCCTCCTCTACCTTTGTCAACCTCCTTTGCTCCGGCAATGAACCAAAGGACGGCCGGCAAGGCTCGTCGGCCTCGCCACCGCTAGGCAAGGCCGGACCTCGCCGTGGCTGGCAAGATCGACCTCACCCAGATCTAGGGTGGCAAAGCGAGCCTCGCCCTGCCGTCGTGAGGTCGGCGAGCCTCGCGACGGTCTCGCCCAGATCTGGCCTGGCGAGAATCGACCTCGCCCAAATTGGACCACATGAAGTACCACAAAATTGCAGAAACAAATAGAGGGAAAAAAAACACAAATACTAAAACATGCCATCGAAAACAGTTGCCCAATTTTTAGAACCTTAAACCTACCAAATCTACCCTAAAATCTAGAATGGGATCAGTTCTCACCAATTCGATTATACTCTCGGAACCCTGCTCACCCTAACTTTTTTCGTGGGCTGAAGACCACAAAGGGCTAGAGAGAGAATTTATATGTAGTCATAACCCCAAAGAGGCTAAAAACAGTTCCGAGAAAACCAGGCGTAACGTTCTTCTTCATCTATAATTCCTTTAGCTTCTTCTCCTATGGACCGTGGCCCGGTGGCAGAGCATCGTCCCTAACGTGAAGGGTCCCCCGTTCCATTCCAAGGCCTGCTCGATCTCCGACAGTGAGCCAGGAATGAACGACTTGCGTACCACACGCAGTCACCAGCCTTCGAATCTATGTTGTCTGCAGGTTTCCCCGGTACCATAAAAATGAATGAAGAGAGAAGAAATGAATCTACTTATTGAAAAGAAGAAAGCACAGGGAAAAGGCACTCATTCCTTAATCTTTGGTTCTCAAACATCAGGCACCAAGTCAACATACTAAAAGCACATTCAACGTACCGAACGATTTTCATGCCTAATGCTTCCTAAACATACTAAAAGCACATTCATCATACCGAACGATTTTCATGCCTAATGCTTCCTAAGTATAATTTGCAAAAAAAAGGAAGACATGGCGGATACAGAGATATACATTAAGGAAATTAATATCCCTACGTACATTAAAGGTCCTATCGCGCCTTGTCTTGGTCTTCAAGAGACCTGGCCAAGAACTGCTTAGTATATACACGATGGCGTCGTTCTCTTGCATATATCACCCAGAAGATCAGAGACAGCATTACGGCAGTGGATACTAACACCAGGCCGATATAGATCCATTTGCTGTATCTACTGAGGCCGGGACAGTGGTTGCCACTTATAGCTGTGAAGGTTTGGCGAACAAAAGTGCAATCCTGAAGGCTGACGAGGAACGGACCATAGTGGTATAAGCCATAGCTCACATTTACCGCGTTTACCATCTGGTTGTAAACGACGGGGTCAACCGTCCCGGTGTAGTACAGATTCCTGTTGAGGAAACCTGACAAGTGTAATTCTTCCACACCTGCAAGATAAAAGAACTTTACGTTTGAATATCCTTACTGAAATCGTTCCCAACAAGAGATAAATGCCGCTGAGAGCGGTTTATTACATATGTTCTTCAAAAGTTGTTCTTACAGTTCGTTTGGGAAAATGAGAACTTGTTTTAGTATGTAAATACAGTTTCTAGTTTTTTCATATAGGATTACTTTCAGAAGAAATAGGAAGAGCAGTAACGACTTTCTTGCTGAACTGTTCAGAATAAAGTAGGATGCATAGATAGGTGCTGCATTTGTTTCATTTCATACTAGAGAAACAAAAGTGGAAATTATCGAAAAGATGTGTTTGGTGTCCAGAAACAATCTCAAGGAAATTTTTGAAGAAAATATCTCAAAAGCTATTTCACAAACAGGCCCTTGAACAGATTATTTTCTATCCTCGAAGACAGGAATCAGTTTGTAGAAATACTTTCTGAACAATTCCTAATTTCTTCAGGCATTAAGTGAGGTCTGGAAAAGAAAGGAGATGTGGAGTATCTACTAAGTCCGAGACTCAGTTCTATATAACCTTAGTGAAGCTTCATTAACAAGGGGATGCCTATGATTGTACCTGTGTGGCGTTCATAAAATCGACTTCACCAGAAGAACATTGTCGATTAGTGAGATCGGCATGATATGGGTTGCAAAGGGTGGGCACTAATGGTCCAGACTGGTTGATATATAAAGGTCCAGCTCCTGGTGGGTAGTTGCGGTTCGATACATTCGTAATGACCATATCAACCACATTTGCAAGCTGGTAGGTCACATCTTTGGTGCGTAACAACGTCTCCTGGGCAGTCGCGTTGTCAACACATGGGATAATATCGTCTAAAGCTGTATGAGCTGTGGGTTTCTGCACCCACTCATCCATTGCAACGCATGTATCTGCAACAACACTGGTAAACAACAAGAGGTAATTGCGCAAGAAAAACAAAATGAACTTTAAGTAGAAGCTCTGTGATTCTCTCTTCTAGATCCCCCCCCCCCCCCCCCCCCCCCCCAAAAAAAAAAAATCAGCTTCTTTCATCAAAGGGCAGAGAAATCCGAGCTTGAACCTCTCACGGGAATTATTATAAAGAGAAGCAGTGCGGTATGAAAGGTCAAACATACAATTAACAATTTAGAGCATGCGGTGACAGTCGCCCAAAAAATTACTTTCAATGGAAAAGAAACTTAGTTATCAAGGGAAGACAAAAATTTATATCACTTACTTATGGAGGAGCAGAAACACACCACACAGGATAAATGTGCCAGTGACAAGAATCCATCCCAGCATAACCAGGCTACAAGTGTTTATAAAGCAAGTTTCAATCAGCATAACCAAATTTGAGGAAAGCGTTAAATCTTATGTTACTTACAAGTATACGAGACACTGCAATCCAAGAATGGAGAACACTGCAAGAGTATCATATCAACAGTATTAGAGTAATACAAATTATTATCTCCATTGCTGACTTAAAGATCAAGGAAAGTCGGATTACTTACAAAATCCAAGAAATACAAGAATAGCATGACAGCGGCAAGAACAATAAGCGACAACCTCCTGGCATAAAGAGGGAAAAGTTGGTGATCAAGGTCTCCTGAAGAAGTACAGAGATGAATATAGAATGTACATATGCCTTTAACTTACATGCTATCCAAGCCATCTCGAATATCTTTGGCGTTCTTCGTTGTTTTAGCAGAAAGAGTAGCTGCAGAGGAGTTGATCTTCCCTTGCCAGCGTTAATATTTGTTCTGAACACTAGCAGGCAGAAAAATGGAATCCACTCCAATCTGCTTCGCCGTGGCGAGATAATCTGACACGTTCCTGAGGTTTTCGCGGTGGTATCTGCCTGATACACCACATAATTAAGAGTATCTGAGGTACTGCCATGGAACTTCCCTTGACCGGTGTACAAACGATGCAGCCAACTCTGCAGTCACATAAATGAGACAAACTCAATTCAGAATCCACCGACCAACAGTTTAAACATCTGCCTAGAGGTGAGGAGGCAGGGAATTACATCGCCGCAATCGTGAAGAGTATAAGAAAAATGAGAGACAGAGCATAACAAGCCCGGGAGTATCCATAGGTTCTCTTCGGCAGCAGCAGTAGCAGAGACAGATGAAAGACAAGCACAGCCCGAAGATTACAAACCAAGCTGCTGCTATGACAAAGAATGGAGCAGCGACGAATCCCACAGACTGCATTATGTTACAAAATGACGAAATCAGTCCCTACCCAAGTAAAATGATCAACCAAAAAGTACAGATCATGTAACCCAAAAACATAAACCCGAAAAAAGTATCGACATCACAGACAACACAACCAGTCCCATCGACAAAGTAAATCCAGCGCAGCCCCAATTAAGCAAGATTTGGGGCAGTCCAACACTCATTTCTAAGCTAAAATTACAACACACTCCAGAATGGCCTTCTCCTAGATTAAGAACCTTTCTTGTACAATTGAGAAGCCAATGTTATCAGGCAAAGATGGCTTCCACCAGCACACCAAAAACTTCCATCACGAGATGAAACAACAAATGCACCATCTAAGAATAATATAAACCAGGAGGCTAATAGAAGAACGTGGGGGGACATGTCGAACCCACACAAGAAACCATCATGACCCATGGCAAGACAAAATCTCGTGGACAGCAAAACCAAGAGAAACCAACAAAAAGGTGATCGACCCAAAACTCCCCATATCAAGAAACGGTAAGACCAAATAAATTTGACGAAACAACTCCAAGTCTGGACTTTCAGGAAAGGAACAAAAGGAAAACCAAAAGAGAAATCACTCACGGCCAGTAGTGCTCATTGCTAATGTTCCATCCACCAGTGTAACGTTTGAAATCGTTCGTGGGGTCTCTCCTGCGAGTCCTTTGAGCAGCTAAGATGAGCGAGGAATTCACCGTTGTCTCGTCAGCAAGGTGCCTCCTTGCCTCCAACGGAGCCACCCAAACAGACCCTTTCTCATACCCATCATCATCTGAGAAACAAACAGAAGCCCAAAAGGCCAAGCGCATGTCATTGCACAAAAAAGGGCAATAAACGCAAACTTCATAAAAAAGAAACCCGGAAGCAGGAGAGAAACAAACCCGGAACCCGCAGATCACTGAGGGGATGGAAGCGGAAGCGAAAGCTGGAGTGGGAAGAGACTGAGGAGAAGCAGAAGAAGAGAGAGAGGACGAGGAGACATGAGAAAATAGCGGGATTGATCCGAGCCTCGACATTGATGCTCTTTGCGTTTGCTCCTGTTTCTCGATTAGAGAGAGAGAGAGAGAGAGTATTGTGTTGCGAGTGTGAAGCTCCGATCTCTGTACAAGCGGCGAATGTTGCGTCTTGGCAGGGGGGAAGAGAGAGGGGGATGGCTTTCGTGTCGGTAAATGCAATGGCTTTTGAAACTAAAATGGGCTCGACCAAAAAAAAAAAAAGGCTAAAAATGTCTTTTTCTTCTTCTTCTTCTCTTTTCTTTGCTTTTGGTGAAGAATCGTTTTCGTATGGAGTTAAACGGAAGATGAATGGTCACCTTTTTTTTTTCCCCATAAGCAAGGAATTTGAACACCCCTTAGGATTTTCATTACTATTGCTGACGTCCATATTAACTACGTATATACGTGTGTATATATTATGTCAAGAATATCAAGAATATAGTTGGCTACCCCCGATATTCATATCAAGATAAACTTTCGAGTGTGTACTTTTGTGAAAAGATCACCTTCTTCTCCCTCTCCTTCTCTCCCACGTATGAAGTTGAGGGTTGGTTGAGCACTGCTGAAAACGTGGCACGATAAATTGCAATTTATTTATTTATTTATTTGAGTCCACATTTGGAGCTTGATGATGAATATACACGCTTTAAAACCCCCACAAGCAAACAAACGAGACAGGGAGAGAGAGAGAAAAGAGGAGGGAGGGAGATGGATTTGGATTTGGATTTGGATTTAAATAAAATGGTTAATACCGTGAAAAACTCTAGATTGATGCACCTCTCACAAATTTATCCCGAACTAATCCTAAATGAACATATATATGATAAATTTACCATCCGTTAGTTTTTCATTAGTTTTATCGTTAAATTGCTAAGTTAGATAACCGTGACAATTGACGGATATATTAATTTGAAGCTAAACATGTGTATCTCGACAAAAAAAAAAAGTAACAAGTGTATTGATTTGGGATTTTTCATATCAGTTTGAGATTTCTGATGAATAAAATTTGATTTGAGGTGAATTTGTCATAAATGTATCAATTTAAAGTTTTTATGATAAAAAGTTTAATTTGAATAAACTTATTTAAGTCCAAGTAATCTCTCTCTCTCTCTCTCCCTCACTCTTTTGTTGCTTTGTTGGGGCTAGAAGCGTGTATATTCATCATCAAGTTCCAAATGTCACCTTCTCTCTCTCTCTCTCTCTACGTACTCAATGCCATCTGGTGAGCAAGAACAGGCTTTGTTTGTCCCAAGTTGACTTCTTGCTCAAGATAAGGTTTCGCTGTCTTTGTTTACCTGTGGTTTCGACACGAGACACAACGTGGCCACGGTTGTTGCCCGTCAAAAAGAGCATTGACTTCATCATCCTCACCGGCCGTACCTACTAAACCTTTGGATGTTTCATTTTTCTTGCCCTCATCCAAAAAAAAAAAAAACACATAAAAGGATGCTGCATTGCTTGTTAACTACTTCAAATTTCTGGACAATCTCTTATGAACCAAGTTAAACATGACATCATATATGAAAAATGTTTTTTTTTTTTGTGAAGTCGCCATTATACTAATTGACCCATAGGGTCCACATGTCCGAACGTAATTCTGCTAGAATCTAACTACAATCCAATGTGAAAAAAAAAACAATACGAAAATTTAATTTTACAGATGTGAGGATGACAAAACCCCGTGAATAATGGAAAGCAATTAGATATATCATGGCGATTTTAATAGTTCAAGCTTCCACAATATCGTTTCAAGAACTTTTGATTGTGAATATGTTATAATCCGTGCAAGACATTGAACCTCAATCCCCCTCAAATGAAATTTGCAAGACTTTCAGAGAATTTCAATAATTGTTCCATAATTTGTCTTCCATCAAATATACGTGCAAGGGAAAGTAATACTATTGATATAGTCATCACATGTATCATATACATGATACCGAATGCGTGATATTATATTTGGTTGAAGAATATGTTATTATTATGACTCTATTTATTTAGAAAAAAATGAATAATTTAAAATATTTTTTTAAAAAAATAAATTGCTTATATCGCTCACGTAAATATTTAGCAAACGAAACTTATATTGACCACGTATAGTCTATTTAAAATGAAAATTTCTTTTTGGAAATATCTATCTCTATCTATCTATATGGACTACAGGTCACCATGCATGGGCCCGACTCACTTCTCATTGCCCCCAGGTAGCACCTGTACTGAGTACCCATTACTGAATGATTGCCCCTTTGGCCAATCAATTTGATGCCCAGTCTCAAGATCTTGTCCGGTTCCGATGCTCTTACATCAAGAAGTTGATGTAGTTCGCACCCGAGATGGCGTGGATCGGTTTACAGGTGGATCGGATCGGGCAAACCCCTAAAAAAAAGAAGGGCATATTTCCTAAAAAACTTCTCATTTTTGATCCAGTCCCGAATTTGGTCTCTGACTTTTTTGTCTTAAAAAAAAAAATCCCAACTTTACGTCCAATCTCAAATCTACCTTGAAACTTCTTTTTTTATTTCAAAAACCCCCCAAATTTTAACCTAGTCCCCAATCAGCCTCAAACTTTGTTTTGTCTCAAAAATACCCCAAACTTTAGGTTCAGTTTCAACCGAACTTTTTTTTTTCTAAAGAAAATTCACATCAATTTTTACATGAATATCAAATATACCCCCTTTAACCCTATGTTCAAAATCGTTGTTAGTCATTCTTAACTTTAATATTTGAGGACGGTTTCATTTGGAGAATTTGTACGCAGACAGCTCTGTGAGCGCTGTGGGGTGCAAAGTCAATTGGCTGTTCTCTTTATGACGTCTTAAAAAATTTTTGCTGGTCGATTTGCTTTTCAGCCTCGGTGCCTTGGCCTTGCTGCGCCTCTTTTCTAGTGGTTTGAAAATGCCACGCCAAGTTAAAATTGAATCACAAACAGGATACTTTGAGAATAAATTTGAAAATTTGTGAATTTGTTTAGACAAATCTAAGCAGATAAAATTGGGATTTTTTCTGAGACAAAAAAGAGTTTGGGGTTAGATTCGCGACTGAACTTGAAATTTGATTTTATAGCGGGGGAA
>JAGVVM010007708.1:0-17005 GCA_019149425.1 Psidium friedrichsthalianum
CTAATGAGCATAAGAAGTAAAAATGATGAAGGGTCAATGTTTTTTTGGATTTAGGGTGAGGAGGGAAAAGGAACTTCATGACCCTATTGTTTGACCTCCTACATGGTGTTTCTTAATCTTTTTGGAACACGATTTGCCGTCGGCTCTGGCCACTCCAGAGGGAAAGGACATCATGACCCTTGGTTTTTTTTTTTTTTTTTTTTTTTTCTCTATTCATCATTTAAAGGCTATGCTGACTTCCCCCCCCCTCCCAATTGGTGACGGTGGACTATCAAATACTGACTACATTCTACTTTTGGGCTCATAAAACTAGATTGACCTATCGCACGGACCTCCGGTTTCTGCATCATTTTTGATTGCACCTTCCTCTCTTTCTTTTCATTTTTTAATTCGTCACCCCCCGCCAAGCCTCACAATCTACCACTTACTAAGAGGCACCCCACACCCACTACAATCAATATGTATCCACTGATAATATTCAAATAATAAGTTGCACTTTTAAAATAGATGAGATATTATTCCTCCACCACATAAAAAAAGATTGCAAAGAATTGTTCCCCTCCACCCATAAACGAAAATATTTTTTATTAACGATCAAAAAAATAGGATAAAGCAATTGTCTCTTTATACTTTGTACTTCTCATATCGTTAGAATTTGTAATCGAATAAGTCATAATTCTCCTGCGTCGAGTCCCATTCTTTAATCCCCCCCCTCTTGCTTCTATTCGATCGCGCTAAGAGCGTAAGAGGTATTCATTGTCCCTCTGAATTTTAGTTTGTATCTATATTCTAGACATACAATGCGCTAATTTTTTTTTTCGAAACCTTGGTGCAGATGGATCGGATGTTCATATGTGAAAGCAACGACCCTCGCTTCTGGCTGTTCACATTTAATGAACTTTGGACTCCTTAAAGAGCACGTTTTGGCCTCCAAGTGCACAACTCATGCATCTGGTTCAATTTTTGGAAGCTTCTTAAGGCAAATCATTGCATTCCCAATGCTCTCTCAAGGCCTTTAAGCCAAAATACCCTTCATGAGGAACTTTGGAAAGTTTCATTTTCGAAATACAAACTATAATTTTTTTTATTTTTTATTTTCTTTTTGCTTTTAAGACAGTAATTAAAAACTAAATTGACTTAAAAATGAAAAATAATTTTTTTCGCAAAATAAACTTTTAAAAAATTTAAAATCGAAATAATTAAAAATAAAATCTCTCATATATAAAGTAATAAAAAAATAAAAACTCAAAAACATTAAATAAAATAATTAAAGAAACTATTTAAAATAAAATAACTGAACATAAAAAATAATTTTTCCTAAAAATAAAAATTAAAAAATCGAAATAATTAAAAAAAAAATAAATTAATTAAGAAATTAATAAAAATAACACAATATAATTTTTTTTAAAAATTAAAATCAATAAATAATTTTAAAAATAAATATAATCAAATTAATTAAATAAACATAATAAAATAAATTATTTTTTTCAAAAAAATTATTTGAAATAAATAAAGTGATAATAAAAAAATCAAATCACTTACAAAGCGTCTCTTTTTACACACATTACATTGTCACGGCCTCAAACTCTCGCATTTCAAATGGTACTTGTTTAATTATAATTTATCAAATGCATTTCATTAAACTCCCCTTTAGTTCGAAAGGTATTTGCATTTTCCAAAGTCCCTTAACTAAACGCTGAATCATACGCACTCATGAAAATAATGGTGTTGAGGAAGATGAGATGAAACATGCATAGGTATGGAGTTAATTCTTATGATGAGGCTCATGCATTCTAAAATAAAAATTTAAAAATTGAATTTAAAAATAAAAATAATTAAAAAAATAAAAAAAATTAATTTAAAAAAAAATAATAACATATAATTTTTTCTAAATCGTTGATTAAAAAATTGAAATAATTAAAAAAATAAAAAAGAAAAAATTAATAAAAAAATAATTAAAAATAAAAATAATTTTTTGAAAAATAAAATAAAATAAAAGTAATTTAAAATATAATATAATCATTTAATTAATTAAAAAATAAAAAATTTTTAAATTATACGAAATAATAAAATATAATTAAAAAATCGAATCACTTACAAAGTTTTTTTTTTTATAAAAATTACGAAAGTTAATAAATGCATTTCAATTTTTGGTTGTCCAAAACCATTTCACTTACACCACTAATATTTGCATTTCAAAAACCTGCTCAAATTAAACACTTTACCAAAAAAAAAAGGTTGAACCAAAAGGAGTGAACCAAGAACTTAAATTTATTGGTGTTGAAAAACACGAGTTGTACTCGATCATAATCATTTAACAACTCCTCAAATTGCTTCATTCTTTACATCACACAGGATTATTGATTCCAGAACAAGAGAAAGATCAAGTTGCATTTGTGATGCAGGGATTAGAACCAATAAATCATTCTCAAATATTTTGGAGATGTAATCATTTTGATACCACTCACATTTGATACCACTTATTTGACAAATAGATACGACATGCCTTTTGCTCCATTTGTCGGTGTCAACCGCCATGGTCAGTCAGTTCTGTTAGGATGTGGTTTTTTTGCAAATGAGACAACAAGTTCTTTCATCTGGTTGTTTAAGGCTTGGCTTGATTGCATGTCCAGGAACGCTCCTCAAGCTATTATTACTGACCAGTGTAAAGCAATGCAGAATGCAATTTCTGAAGTATTTCCGTTTGCTCATCATCGCCTTTGTTTATGGCGTATAATGTACAAGTTGCTGCAAAAATTCGGGGGTCATCTTCAATATGAGGGTATCAAGTTAGCATAGAAAGAGCAGTTTACAACTCACTATATGTGAGTAATTTTGAGATTGCTTGGGAGGAGCTGGCTGATGCACATGGACTCCATGACAATGAGTGGCTTCGAACATTGTATGAGGAACGGGAAAAATGGAACCAATATATCTGAAAAGTACCTTTTTTTGCAGGCATGTAACCTACTCAAAGAAGTGAGGCTATGAATGCTTTTTTCGATGGATATGTTCATAGACAAATATGTTTTTTTTTTTTTGGTGACCGAGGTTTCTAGGCACCCGGGTCAACGCGAATGCCACCAGCGTTTAACCGGACTATTCCTCGGGGGGAACCGTAGGAGCCCACCATCATGGCACCCGGGTAAGACACCAGCGCTACGAAAGACGAAGTCCTGGTTTGAACCCAGGACCTCAAGGGAGAGGTCCCAAGCGCAAACCAATGCAGCACTAACCGGTGGGTTATAGACAAATATGTTTGAGTGATTTTTCTCCAAATATGAGCTTGCACTCGAAGACAACTATCAGAAAGAAGCCTGCGCTGATTTCGATTCTAGACATCAAAACCATGATTAAAAACCAAGTGTTACTATGAGGAGCAACTCTCATCCATATATACCCATAGCATGTTTAAAAAGTTTCAAGTTGAAGTTGAGATGACGTTACAGTGCTTTAATGTAACTCAAGTGCACACCAATGGAGTAGCATCGACTTTCAGAGTGAAAGAGTGCCAAGGTGATCATGATAATGGTAACTCCAAAGTTGTCGAATTTGAGGTTTTGCACCGTAACACGAGAACTGAAGTTCACTGCATCTGTGGGACGTTTGCTTTTAAGTGTTATTTTTGTAGACATGCCATATGTGTTCTTCATCGTGTTAGAGTAAATGAGATACCGAGCAATTACATATTGTCTCGATGTAGAAAGGATTTCAAGCGTTCCTACCTTTTGAACTCCATATCTCATGTTGTCAATTTTGATGATCCAAACGAATGTTATGATCACTTACTTAATCATGTTATCCAGATTACACAAGAAGGTTCAAAAATCTAGAGATCATTTGAAATTTGTTTTGCAAGTATTGAAGGAAGCAAATAAAAAGATTCAGATTGCATATCTCAATCGGCTAAAGAGCACCTCATCAATTTCTATCAGATCGTTACTCAAAGCATCCAGATAAGGATCCAATCAGAGGCAAGAGACCTAGTCATCCAAGAGAAAATCGTTTCAAGAATCCAATTGAGAAACCCAAACAAAAAGCATGTACAAAGGTAGATTTATCTTTTTCACATTAAAGATATATTGTTTTTACTTGTGTATTAAACAATAGACTTTAAAGCATATGAAATTTTTCACTAATAATTCTAATTAGCAGAATGTATTTTCTCATATATTTATTTTCAATTTAATAGTAGTTTGTTAAACTAATGCATTTGAACTTTCTTGTAGAAAAAAAACAACAATCCCTAATCACTTGATGCGTGTTGGGTCTTGAGGGAATTTGGATCACACAGTATGATCTTTCCAAACTATTTTTCAATAATTATGCAAAATCACTTGAAAATATATGTCTTAATGCTTGCCAGTTGAATTAACTAATACAATATGCAAGGACGAGAGGACAGGGAATTTCATTAGTTCTCACACTACTGGGAATCCGGATCAAACGAGTCACCATACCTATGCTCAAAATTTGATTTGTAATCAACAAAGAATTTGGGCTTTTCATTGCCGGTACTTATTATAATTTTGTTTTGAAATAAACTACCTCACTATAAATTGACTTTTTATTTGTGTGAAATGATATAGGGTTAGGTATCTCATGGTCATGTGAATATTCTTAATGAACCAAACATAGGAGCAGGTAATGTATAAAAATCGACCAAAGACTGACTTTGTAATGCACATCTTCATCTACGAGATCTGATCAATTTTCTTTTTTACTTTACCTTTGACTCATGAGATCCTAAGATGGACTTTGTAATGTTTTAGATCCTGCACATCTTCATCAACGAGATTTGGATCAACAAGGTACGCTTTTTTCTCTACTAATTCTTATTTTGAGTTTTCCTTTACTTCATTTATTTTGTGCATAATCGGTATTACTAGTATTAATTTTAGGTCACTAGGAGAGTCCTTCTGGAGCAATTTGATTTGAGAGAAAGGAGTGAGAAGCCATTTCATTGCATAATGATTCCGTTATTAGTCGCGAAGCCAACATTTCAAGTGTTGATTCAATATAGAGTCAAAATTACATTCCTATTTTTTTTGAGTTATTAAGAATATTTTCGTTTTTGAGAATAATATCCATGTAATTTTTTATTTGGCCAAAGAATAATATCTACTATTTAAAAGTTGCAATTTATTATTTGAATATTATCAGTGGTATGTTTCATTAAATCTTTGATTGTGTAGGCCCTTTTATAATTTTTTTTAAAATTTTAGCTTACAATTAAAAAAAGAAAAGAAAATGGGTAGTCAAAATGATGAAACCAGATTAGCAAGTGATCCGGTTTCGCTAACAGAGAATTGAGGTCAGCACTACCTCGTGCAGCACCACCATCACCTCCTCCTCCACCCTGCCATCACCATTATCAACGAGTCATGGGGGGTTAGGAACTTAGGAGGCACCACAATCTATTTAGTTGTTCAGTTGTGAGTCTGTGTGTTATTAGGGAAACATCTAAGTCCATTCTAAAGAGTAGGATTCTATCTTTCCTATGTGGCTTGCCGTCGCTCTGAAGAAGAGAGGCAAGTGTATTGTTAAGGTGCACATGTGAGTTATATCAGAGAAGTCCCACATCAGAAAATTGATATTTATTTTTTTTGTCAAATTGATGTGTTATTGAGCAGTTAATATATTCTACATGTCTCATAACTTATTGACTTAAGATTTTGAGTGAATGTGGGCCTAACTGGATGTGTTAACGGGTTTGGACTTGGGTTCCCTTTGGCGATCTCCTCGGGTCAAGTATCGGACTTCTGCTGTACTCCCAACTGATGGTGTCGGAATCAATGGTTGATTAGTAAACCTTTAATCGATACTTGTTAGGATGTAGACTGTTAGGATGCCTTTTATATTGAAGAATTGATATGGTGTTGAGCAGCCCTAGATGGCTCATAACTTATTTTGGCTTGAGTTTTTGAATGAAGGTGGGTCTAATTGCATATATTAACGGGTTTGAACTTGAGCTCGCTCTTGGCGATCTCCCCGGGTCAAGGTATCGGACTTCTGCTGCGCACTCTCAACATATAAGATTTAGCCTCAGACTTGTGCTGCGCACTCTTTACATGTACGATTTAGCCTCCTGAATGGATGTCTTTGGTTAGCTCGTACTTGTAGGCACGCAAATAGCTTGTTTGCAATAACAACTCACGTTTCAGACTGTGGAGCAGGAGCAAGGAAATATGTAAAATAGCCTTCGATCAAATATGCTGATTATTTCCAATTTTAAAAGTAATTAAGATAAATTTAAAGCAAAAAAAAATTGACATTAGGTTCGAAACATATTTTCCACGCAGTAGGTATGCTGTACGAGGTATTCGTTGGTACGCTATATATGGTATTTGGAAACACAAAGGTATAAGTGATTGTGAATATTATTAAGATAGAAATATACATAATCACAAAAATGCTATTTAGGTTATTTATTAATAGTGAATTAAAGAAATCAAATAATATTACACAAAAAATAGATCAAAAATGGGTTGGAGCATGAGCATGAAAGATTGATAAGGGTATTAGTTATATAAGATATAGATTGCATTAAGTTTGTTACATTATATATATTTTTTTCTTTTATACATAGCCTGCGTTTGTTTCATTAAAAATGAGTGATTTGAAAAAATAATTTTTTAAAAAATAATTATTTGTATCGCTTGAAATAATTATCTAATGAAAAATATTTTCATTATTGAAAGCAATTTATGTCCGTGTATCTTTGTAAACGATGAAAATATTGTTTGTTGGTTCATTTTTATAAGCGACCGTTTTTTGAAAAACATATTTTCCAAGGCCGCTTACATTTCACAAAACAAACGGAGCCATAGTTTCAATAGGGATACGGTGGCTACATTATTGAACTTTGAGTCGCGTGCTAAGTCTTGCACAGGAAACAAATAAAAAATCTCCATATGTATTAGCATTAGGAAAAAGTAAAATTTTGAAAAAGAATGAACAAATTCAAAAAGAAGAAAAATAGAAAAAGACCAAAGTAAAACTTCAAAAAATATGCATTAACGTAAGGAAAAAAAAGAGAGGTAAAAATAGAGAGAAGAAAAGTAAAAAGAAAAAGGAGAAAGATATAAGGAGTGAACAAGAAAATGTAAGTGAGAGTTGGTCAAGCAAAAATTTAAAAAAAAAAGGGTAAGATAAAACAGAAAAGAAGAGGAAAGAGTGAGTGTAGCTATTGCATTCTTTCATCATATTAGTTTACAGATATTGAAGGTTAAATAATTTTTTGGTAAATTTTTCATGGTCGATGTCCGATCTCTATTGTCAACTCTCCATTGTGCAAAATTGATGTTTGGGTCATTGCTTGAACAACCGAGCAACCGAGATGATCAATAGAACAATTACTATAGTTGATTAATTTTGGACGAAGTTTAGTGAAAAATCGATGTTGGACATCCAATAAAAATTCTTGAATTTGAATGTACTTCTCAACAAAATCAATGGACCCTTGATAAAATTTTTAATTATATTTGTAATTTAACGTTTTTTCATTACTAGAAATTAAAAAAAAATCACGGAATATACTTGACCAATCATTATTTGAAAAAGTAAAAAGTCGAAGGTCAATAAGTATCACTTATTTGATTGCGTGAAATTGACAAAACTCTTTAATTTTTGATCACAACACCTTCTTGCCACATGCACCTCTTTTTGTTCCTTTAAGTATCTTTCCTTGAATATTTCTTCTCTTCAAAGTGATTTTCCGAAATTTATCGCTTCGGCACGATCATTTAATATTAATATTTCCTATTCTTTATTCACCCTATTTTTCCAATGTTTCTATGGGGAAATTTTGGTAATTAAAGGTTTGTATGGTAACCATTCTGATTATCTAATTCTATTTTTAGAATAAAAATTATATGTAGTTACCAAATGCATTTCTATTTCAGGAATAGAAATTTTATACAGTTACCAAACACGTTTTGATTATCTAAAATTCATATAAGGAGTAGAATCAGAAAAAGTTATTTTAATCAGAAATCACTTTTTTTGATTAGAATGGTTATCATACATATATATATATATATATATATATATATACAGTAATTCGATTTTTCAATAAATTGAAGCAATTTTTTTAAATGGAAATTTAAATTAAGTGCTTCAAATTGGAAAACTTTCAATTAATTGCCCAAATTCCATGTCACTCTGTTGAAGCTCCACAACGTTCGCGTTTCGATTCGCTTTCCTCTTCCATCCCTTCGGTCTCGTTACAAAAACGGCAACGAAGGCAAAACACGCAGTTCAATCCAATCTCTCCTTCTCTCTCCTCCTCCTCCTTCCGTCTCTCTAAAACCTTCGTTCGATGCAGCGAGCGAGCTCCGATTCTATCCGCACCACCCCTTGGTGGGTCGAAACCCTAACCCTAATGCTCCCACAACACTTTCCTGCCCACTGAACCCTTCCTCCCACCACCCACCAACCACCCCGGGCATGGACACCGAGAGAATCGCCCCAATCTCGCGAGAAAACCCTAGAAGCTTCCCCTTCAAGCCCATGCCCAATGACGCCGTCCCGAAGCCGCTGCCCCCGCTGACGGTCCTGGACCGGTTCAGGGCCTTGCTGAAGCAGCGGGACGACGAATTCAGGGTCTCGGCGGACGATGGAGCGTCGCCGCCGCCCAGCACCGGGGAGGTCGTGGCCGTCTACGAGTCGGTCTTGTCGGATTTGATATTCAATTCGAAGCCAATCATCACCGATCTGACGATTATAGCCGGAGAGCAGCGGGAGCACGCCGAGGGCATTGCTGATGCGATCTGTTCTCGGATTATTGAGGTCCGTGGGCTTCGACAGCGTTTAGGTTTAGGTTTTTTTTTTTTGGGCCCCATTTTGAGATGGTTGTACAAGGATGTGGGATTTGTGAGCTGGTGTCTTGTATAAACGTGATAAATTTGGCGCCTTTTCTTATTTTTCTCCCCCTTCTTCCTGTGATAGTCGGGTTTGATGCGATGCAATCGTGTTCTCTGTGGTGAATAAGAAGTTGGCCATCTAATTATATCTTTACAGGTTAAAATCATGTCCAATTCGATTGCAAGCTAATAATCCGGTATCAAGAGAAAATTTTAACTTAAATTGAGTACCTGGCATTTGAGTGTTCTAAATTCTGCGCCAGCAAGGGGACGCTCTCTCCATTGTGCGATCAGAGTTAGCTGTAGGTGCAAAAAGATTGCGTATGGACGTTGCACCAACTGAAAAGTTTGCATTTTTGCAGGTCCCTGTTGAGCAAAAATTACCATCACTATATCTACTGGATAGCATTGTTAAGAATATTGGGAAAGAATATGTTAGGCACTTTGCGCCCCGGCTACCTGAGGTGAGCATTACACTGTCAAGCAGAGTTATGTATTATACAAAAGTATCGAGAGCTTCGGAGTACTTGTTGTAGTGACTGCATTCGTTTTATGTTCTGTGAAGGTTTTCTGCGAAGCTTATAGGCAGGTCGACCCTAACCAATATGGGGCTATGCGCCATCTATTTGGCACATGGTCAACTGTTTTTCCACCACCGGTCCTTCGCAAAATTGAGTCGGAACTGCAATTTTCTTCTTCAGCTAGTAATCAGCGGCCTGGCTTGTCTTCCCCGAGGGCTTCAGAATCTCCTCGACCAGCTCATGGCATTCATGTCAATCCAAAGTACGTGCGTCAGTTGGAACATCCATCTGCTGAAAGTGTAAGACTCGGAACATTCTGTCCTTCCATTTCTTGATTGTGATCTAATAGCATGTGTTGTAGGCCTACTATACTTTGTAACGATCTCTTATACACATATGCTGTTTGGTAGGAATTACATCTCTGCATGATTACTGATAGTTCTTAGTGTCATACATTGGCTATAGAAGGTTACATACTTCATTAATGGGTTGCACTTGTTACTAACATTACGACAGATTATTAGGAGTAAATGTTGCCAAAGTGGATCACTTTTACCATGGCACTCTAGATTTTATCTCCAGGGTCTTACCTACATGGCCAGCTTTTTCCTTTTGTATTTTTTAGGTTGGAAATCATATGATTTTGGGAGGTAAAGCTTAGGTAGTCTTGATTATTATGGATCAAGTGATCCATCAAGTAATTATGGAGATATACTCTACAAAGTTGTAGAGGCTTGCTATTGCAGCACCATGTGTCTACAGACTCGTGCAGATGTAATTTTGGACATCTGTGTAGTGTACTAATATTGGTAAACTGGATCTAGACTATCTAAATTTTTTAGATGAATCACTTGGGTGTTAGGTTGTTGAGCTGTAGATTCAGTATGTGGAAATAGCATCTAGGCAGGAGCTTTCAAAACTATGAACCAACATGGACATTCTCATTATGGTTAAATAGTTAAACTAAAATGAGCAACGACTTATCTTGGGAATGCCTTTGGGAGTTAAGCTCCTCTTATTTAAATGGCTGAAGACATGCTTGAATGCAATGTGTGCGAGAGTGTGAGAATCTGATAATGGTTTTTATTCTCACAGGTTGGACGTGAAGTTACTAGGTTGAGGTCAACAGAAAACATTATTCGTTCATCCTATCCCCCCAGGGCAAATAAGCTTCATCCATCTCCCAATGCTGCTTTTACAAAGACCTTGTCCCCTCTGAGAAGAGGAAATGACATGACTTTCTCTGCAGAAATAGATGAATTTACACCTGATGGCACATTGAGGAAATATGATAGGGCATCTCCATCTCACCCTGCCTCTGAATATGACCTTGCAAGACCGGTAGGTAGGGAGGAGCAGTCAACTGATTGGCCAAGGAATCACTTTTTTGATGTTGGTCGAAAGCGTTTGGGAACTTCTGCTGCAATCAACCTCGCCAATGGACGCAATCATATGAATCCTAGAGCATTGATTGATGCATATGGAGATGACAAGAGGAAAACTACCTCCATCCATAAGCCCAGCCAAATTGAGCACTCGGACATCAGAGGAAAGGTGGCCCCCATGTCATGGCAAGATACAGAAGAGCAGGAGTTCAATTGGGAAGATATGAACCGCAGTTTGGCAGATCGTGGTAGAAGTAACGATATAGTGCAATCATCTGTTCAACCTTATGGCGGGTCAGTGGCTAGGTTGGGAGGCAGGTTCTCTAGTCTGCCTCCTGCACCAGCACGAGATGATCCCTCTATTTATTGTGGAGATGCTTCTATTATGGTATGTTCCTATGACTTTGATCTCAGCTTTGGCTAGTGCCTTTTCATCTTTAAAAGTTTGGAAGTTTGAGATATAATCCTGTTCAGTCTTCGTCCTGTGTTAGGTTGCAATACTGCTGTTCTGTTTATTTCCTGTATCACACTATTCATGTTCACGATGATTTTGCATGCATCCTGAATAACTTATGAAACAAACTTAAGGCCAATTAGATGTGTTTGGTTTGGTATCACTACCCACAGAGAACCATACTTGCATGCACATTTTTCAATCCATCTCCATCCCTCACTTATCTATCCAAGAAATTTGCCACGACTATACCAGTTCCTCAATCAACTGCTGGTCTCTTTCTTTGCATATTAGCTGGAATTATCATGTCAACAGTTGGGATAATCTGCTCTTTACCATGTACTGCAGTTGCATTGTGTGTGATTAATTTCTGTTGGAACTGTCTGCAAAGAGTTGCTATTTTTCATAACATTTGAAAGTTTTAATACTTGTGCAGTCTGGTCCTGGATCAGTTGATAAAATGCCTGGACTTCAGCGCGAGACAAATAAAATTGCTGGTTCCTGCTATTCTCAGAAACCATTAAATTTGTCAACACACACTTCCCAACAATTCCTTAATAGGGGAAGAGTTTCCAATTTACAGACACTGTCTTCAGCGGGAGGCATACAGGTAGGTGATGAGAAACCGATTCCTGGTTACAGAAAGCTTCCCGTTGCTGAACAAGTAGACAGGACTATCCCACCAAGGATGGATTCTTCCACTTTTGAGTCCACTTATTCTGCCAATCTCCCCACATCTGCTGGCACTTGGCCTGCAATTAATGTGCATAAGTCTAACTCCCGTCCTGTTCGGCCTGTACTTCCCCTGCAAAAGCAGTCTACTGGCTCGGTCATTATTTCAGGTCCTAGTACTGCTGCAAATCAAGGTGCAAACCACCCTTTGCTTATGGTTGAACAGAAACTTGATAAGTTTGATGGGAAGGAGCTACTTCCTACTACGAAGTTATCCTTACGCAATCAGCATGGTGGGTTCATGCCACTGAATCGGCAAAAGAACCAAGTGCAAAGTACTTCATTTCAACCTCAGTTTCTCCCTATTCAGGACGCTCAAGAAAAGTTCTCCCATCTTCTGCAGCAATTGTGTCATCTCATATGGTAGCACCTGGATTAAATTATGGATTTACAGGACAAGGTCAACATCCAATTTTATCCTCAGTGCAAGCAAATCTGTTGCAAATAGCGCAATCTTCTTTACCGATCCAAAACATCCCAAACAACATGATGCATTTTCCGGGAGGATCCTTGCCTCCTCTGCCCCCTGGTCCTCCTCCCGTCCCGTCGCAGTCATTACCAATGTCACAAATTCCCACTGCAGCTCTACCTAATAATTTAGGCGGAAGTGGATATACTGGTTTAATCAGTTCTCTCATGGCTCAAGGGTTGATCTCACTAACGAATCAGACCCCTGTACAGGTATTAGTTGAAATATTGTGTACTTGTAGCCGGTTCTATCTTTTGTTTGTTGACATTAAATACAATATTTCTGCACGTGGATGTCTTATATATCCAGGATTCTGTTGGCGTTGATTTTAACATGGACCTTCTTAAAGTTCGTCACGATTCTGCAATAAGAGCCCTATATGACGATCTCCCAAGACAATGTACAACATGTGGCTTGAGGTTCAAGTTTCAAGAAGAGCACAGTAGCCATATGGACTGGCATGTGACCAAGAACCGGATGTCTAAGAATCGAAAGCAGAAACCTTCACGGAAATGGTTTGTAAGTACGAGCATGTGGCTCAGTGGTGCAGAGGCATTGGGAGCGGAGGCAGTTCCTGGGTTTTTGCCTGCTGAGAGCGCTGAAGAAAAGAAGAGCGACGAAGAAATGTCAGTTCCTGCTGATGAAGATCAAAATGCATGTGCATTGTGTGGGGAACCTTTTGATGATTTCTATAGCGATGAGACAGAAGAATGGATGTATAAAGGAGCTGTATACATGAATGCACCTGATGGTTCAACTGCTGGAATGGATAGGTCTCAGTTAGGTCCTATTGTACATGCTAAATGCAGGTCGGAATCTAGTGAGGTGTCCCCTGGAAATTCTTCCAAAGATGAAGGGGTAAGTTGCCGTCCTGACCAAAATTGCTTTTCCTATTCCCCTAATTTATGTTTGTCCTTGCTCGAACCGCGATCAGTCTACTCATGTTTCATTTGATAGGATGATGCTTGTTCTGCAGTTGCTTTTCATATTCTTTACATCGAATAACGTTTTTGTGTTTGATGTGGCTAGAGAGTGTGAGCATGTTTAGTAGCATGCAATTGGCGGAATTCTTCCTATATGCTGTGATAAGAGGAATATATATGTTTCTATTGTCTTCTGTGGTTATCAGTCGATCTACTGCGTCGTCCCATAAGACTTTGGATACAGTTCTTTTAAGTTTAATAACCTGTTCATACCGTGGTTTAAGTGAAGAAATGGAATTGACATATGTTCTCTTTGCTTTCCTCTTGCAGGGAAATGCGGAAGAGGGTAGTCAAAGAAAACGATTGCGAGTTAATCAGATCAGTCTTTCTGTAATACTATTTCTGTTTGTTCAGTCATTGATCTTATTCTACTGTAGTGTTGGAGCATGGGACATAGGCTTCATGCTGAGAAATCTTGTACATGTATAGTTCAAGCTGTACCATGGCAATGATAGTAAAAGGTCGCAATCATCTCGCAGTGTTTACTTTACGATGACCTTTTCAGATCGTGACAATCAAAATGCGGAGAAGACTGCGAACAATGGACCCACATCTTTTACTGCTAATTGTGTTGGAGGATTCATGGAAAGTTTCGTTGGTTCAAGTGTTGTTATTCAAAAGAAAATGGGGGGCAATCCCTCCTCTTTGTCGTTGGAGTCATTTGGTAGTTGCAGGATGGCTTTTTCCTTCTTTTTTGCCTGATGGCCAAACTAGTGAGCTCATTATCTTTTATCAATAGATATGTCCCCGGAGGAAGATCGTATTTTCGTGCGAAGCATACGGTTGTCCCTGCAATGTGATCGTCAATTGCTAGTGCTGATTTCGTTTTTTGCCTTTGGAGCACATAGATCAACGGCAGTGTTCATACAGGATATAAGTTGTACGGTATAAGTCATGAGATAACTTCTGTCAGGTGCTTTCCAAATCCTATGGGCGATGACATTGACAAGGAGAATCATAATCTTACGGTTACATTTTTTACACAAAATGCAAGTTTTATGCGTTGAGGGTGGGTGGTGTTGAAAGAACAAAGGTGCGTCTTTATCTCCACGTCCGCTGCAATTCACCACAACCTTTGTGGAATCGGGAGGGTCGGACAAAGTTTGTCCAAATATGCCAATGCATGAGCAGCTTCCATTGCTGGGATTATACCTTCCAATCTAGATAGAAGTTGGTATGCTGGTACCAAAAACAAAAAATCACACAAAATTAGTCAGGATTGAATTTTGTCCTGGTGGCTCATAAAGAATGTGGCGTGGGGGTCAATTGTTTTACCATTTAGAGCTTCCTTTGGTCGGTGACGGTATAGAATTTGCCTCGTCCCGTGTGTTTTGAGGTAAGCTCAGGCAGGCCCGACTCCTGGATACTGTAGCCTGGTAATACGGTCGACGATATGAATTAATCGGGGTTTGGTTGCCTTCTACTTCATTACTTGTTCGAAATGGAGGAGTATGAAAGTCAAAATAGAGAGCGATCTTATTACCGACGCCGACGGAGTGCGGCTCAAGAAATGGCTTTAATTGGTCTTGCAACAAGTAGCTATGGCTCCATGCGTAGACCCCCAACGTGGCCTTGTGGCTAGAAGTGGCCGCATGCGCCCGAGTTCAGGCCAAAACCCTGGCAGCCTCTCCACGCAACCAGGCCTCACCCCTCATCCCCGATGAACTTCATGGAAGATCCCCAGTGCATGGGAAACCCGCCCTCCCGATAGCATCGATACCACCACATCCGAGCCTCCCCTCCCCACTTCTCCATGGCCTGACTCCTCGTCTCCCTCCCAATGATGGATTGGAACTCCATCACCATGCTTGGGCATGGGTGAGACCCACCAATGTCCCTGGTAGGGTAATAGCTTCCTCCAAGTCGTTCACCCATTGCCTTAAATGGCCTCTGAGCTTGCATCTTGAAGCTCCTCCACTTGGGTCACCTGCAACGACTGGATTGGTAATGCGAATCCAACTCATGGTTTGTGATGTTGGTGGAAATTGATGGTGGTACTAGCAATGCTTCATTTGAAATTGAGGGGTATAGCCAACGTCATTGAAATGATTGCATTGTCTCAGCAGTTACGTCGCCCAAAAATATGCTCACCTCGCACTAAGGAAGCTGATAGAATACACATTGGAAGCTTGTTCTCCAGTCCTCGGAACACATGAAGATCGGTGCAATCCAACGACAGCTTAGCGCACGCAGCGGCGTGGTCGCGACCCGTGTGAGCCTGCTACCCGTGCGCCACCAACCTTTGCCGGCCCATGCGCCCTGGCGGATCATCACCTGCCGCGATGGCATTGTCATCTTATGTGCGCCCAGATGGTTGAGATCCTCTCTTTTCAGGTAGATGTCCGCGCTCCTGTCTCCTCTATCGTTCTTGTAATGGTCGGTGAGGCCGCTCGCGAAGTACAAACGGTCGTCTCCCTCCGAACGTAGTCCCTTTAGAGCTGTCGAAGCTCGCCTGCCAAATTTTGCGAGGATAAACACGTGTGACGTTCATACTCTAGCTAGAACCATAATGCCTTCCATAGTCGTGGCCGCCCATAAAAACAAAAAAAAATGTTGCATGCATGATGAAATTCAGAAACATTGTCTTCAAACAAACCTGGGAATTCAGCATAGGCAGAAAACAAGGGTGAATCAGCTTAAGCTGCCCAAAAGCAACTCATCACGATCTCGCGGCACATACTTCCCTCCAATAAATCCCAAATTTGCTCCGCTCCCTCTTCTCACGACCGCGTTCGGATTCCGGTCCGCTAAGTGGCTCTCCAGGGTTCAAAGCTTTCGACCCAGTTTTCACAGCGCGAGCAGCTGCGAAAGGCACTGCTCACGTCTCGTTCTCAAGCTAGGAGCGACTACCTGGCAACAGGCCAAAGATGTTTTCGTGGCGCAGGAGAGATCAGATTTGAGCTTGAAGCCATGTCGAATGGAGGATGAGTTCGTGATGGAGATAATGTAAGCAGAGATAAGAGAAGCTATGCGACACGAGCGACGTGGATCCCTAAAAGATGCTGAACGTGTATTTATTTTTTTTACGTGAATGGCGTTCCCGGAAGTCACTTTCCACAGTTCGCAGCCAGATCGCTTGTTAAGATGAAGGGGGCCCGGGACAGGGCATGTTCTAAACGAGGTGCCACGGGTTGATAATCGAAAGTGACGTGCACCGCGGGGGTGATAACACTCCCCAAAGGAACCGACAAAATAAGTCCGTACTAAAAAATTCAAAAAAATTTATCGTTTGAACATACATTGATTCAAATTTTTTTTTAAAAAGATATCAAATTTTTAAAATTATCATGAGAGAGTTTCGCGAAACTTTTAAAAAAGCAAATGTGATTGTCCCTGAAAGATGTGGCGAATGCCCAAGGAGTACCTCTTAGTCGTAAAGGTTAGAGATTTTTTTTGAATTCTTGGTGGTTGAACAAGGGCGAGACATAGCTTCAGAGAAGACGAATTTTTTCAGGCCCACCACGTTTAGCATATCTTGGTGGAGACCAGGTCCACAGGGCTTTTCGTAAAGAACTTCACCCACGTGAGTAAGTTCACCTGAACACGCTATGGCGTTGTCGTCACTTGCTCGGCAAACATCGTAAATTTGGGCGGGAC
>JAGVVM010007709.1:0-24516 GCA_019149425.1 Psidium friedrichsthalianum
TGGGGGGGGGTGGGGGGGGGGGTAATGTTCTTGGTGGCTCCGCTAGTTTCAATGGATTAGATTATCTTTCATATCAATCTACTTGTGCATTTTCAATGGGGTTAAAAAAAAATAATCCGTATTATTTGTCTTTAAACATTCGTGACGGCGCGACTTATCGATGCGTTGAAAATCAAGTATTTCTTTCATACAGTTTTTAAAAGGACGGCGAGCAATAAGCCCATAGAACAACATTACTCGTCATTTTGGTTAGTTCATGTAGGTGCCATCGTTTCCTCAAATATGGCAACAACCTAAGATTCTCTTACGATATTTACACGATCAGTCTATCACTATCCTAATTTACAATAGATTAGTCATATTCCATTCCCTTCCGCTCTAGAGTTTTAGATTTCATTCTATGGTTGGTGGTGATCTCTCACTATAATTTCTTTTTAAAATTGAAAGACAGATGTACTCACTGCTTTTGTTATTATGCGTGGACCTACTTTTCCTCAATGGTGTGACAACAGCCCAGATTCCCTTAGTGGAGATTGTATTGTCAATCTCAACTATCATACTTACACATATCATCATAGATATTAAATTCCCTTCCCTTTAAAAGTTCAAGAATTTTGAGATCCTATGTTGGGGAGGTGGATCTCTCAACAACGACTATATTTTTGAAGACATATGACACAACGGTCAGGTTCACATTAAGCCCCTCTTCCCCTCAACCGAGAGCCCCAACCCACGTGGCACTTTGCAATTATAATTAATGATTAATTTGGAAAAATTGAATTAAAATAAAAAGGGAGAAAAACTTCTCTTAGAAAGGGACGAGAGGACCACATGTGGGTGGGACAGAGCATTTTGGGACATCGCTTTCGAAGAGGATCACGTGAGGCGCACGCGCCTGTTAGACGTGGGGCCGTGTCCCCTTCTCCTACTCTCTCGCTACGAGACATCATAGTAAGTTATTCGGAACGCAAATCATCGCACTAACTGTCCGCGCTTTATATTTGTGGTTTTCACTTTTCCAAGTCTGAGCGTATTTAGCTTCTTGCTTCTCTGGAGCTTTTTTCCGCTTTCTTTCTGTCTTAGCCTTGCCAATCTCTCAGATTTACTCGGTCGTTACTTACTAAATCCATTCAGGTACAGTGCATTCTGGTCCTCGCACGAATCCCATCGTCCCCTATTTTTCTGTCTTTGGGTTTAAAGGTTGAAGTTTTGAAATTTTTTTTTCCACCCCTTTCTCTTTGTATTTTGCGTTGTGGCTCTTTGAGTGAGTGAGCCTTGCCAACCCTGGCATTTTGGGGTTCTTGGTTTGTGCTCACGGGGGCACTGGCATTTCTTTGCAGTAAGCTATGTGGGTGTCATCTTTGTCAGATTTGAAGTCCTCTTGACGTGTTGGTCACTGTAAGTTTGTTTTATCACGAGCGTGGTCGGTCAGGTCTCTTTCCCATCGTGACCTGCTAGATCTGAAGTAAACCCAGTTCATCCCAGTTGCGATTGAGAAAGATCATTGTGAGTATATAGGTTACCGTGCTTGAAATGAGTGCACTCTGCTTGCGAGCTTCAGTGGTTACCTAAGCTTGCTGTACTGAATTTTGCTTGGGGGTTGATTCAGTTCCTCTCTTGGTTGTTTCTTGTGTTAAATGACATCAGTTGTGGATTGTCCAAAGCTTAAGCCATAGACATTTGAGCTGAAAGTGTTTTCATATAATTGGATTTGTGGGCGGCAAACTTGTCCCTGAAGTACTAGTACATGTCAATGTTTGAGGGTATAACGTGTAAGTAGCGGCACAAACATGGATTTATATAATGAAGGTCTGCTAGAATTTTGCATTCATCAGTATGCTGATTGTTCGCATACTTGACACTGGGCCTTGCTTTTCTCATTCGATTTTGCACCTGAAGTTTTTCTGATTCTCTCACTGCAGGTGGTTGACTAAATTCCAAACAAATTACCCTTTTGGAACCATTGGGATTTATCATTCAAATGTTTTGGGCTTTCCCAATTTGTTCTTCTCCGTGCTTGCACTTTTCCGTTTTATATCATATATGACAATGTTGGATGTATCCATACAGTTTTCTCTCCTTGACATTATCCTGCTTTCCATCAGGTTCCTCAGTTTCTGATATGGGGGGTGAATAGACTCAGATGCCATTTTTGGATATGCCTTCATTTCAGATTGAATCCGGGCAGGAGAGGTTAGTGTGGCTTATTTTTGCAAGATTTACAGTGGGGAGGGTCGGCAGATAGTTACCCATCCTAGTCACAATGTAGAAGATAAATATAACTCTCTAGGTGTGTGTTACGGAATTAAATATACGAGAACGAATCAGTTTCAATCATTGATGATGACGACGTCATGAACTTGCGCGCGCCTTTTGTTAATATTTTTCCTACACTTTATCGGTGATGAGAATAATAAGACTGGCCTCGTTTCATCTGTTCATAATGACCATCCTGGATATCTTATGGAGAATTTTCATCTCATAAGTTTTTAACTAAGGAATTACATAACCTCAACTGCAAAACTTGCAAGCTTACTATTTTCTGACCTTTGTATTGATTAAAATCCAAAGTGGTGTGGCTACTTGGGATGCTTATTACTGTTCTTATGTTATCTAATAAGTAGCCTGCTCCTGCACTTCTTCTGGTTAAGAGCTTGCTAATTGCTGGTATATTGCTGAATCTACTTTTCATGTAAAGGGTAACAAAATTCATTGTTGCTGTATTGATGGCGGCCTTAAATTGTTCGGATTTCTCTCTCATTCAAACTAAGAGGCGAATCTCTCCTGCAAGCCAGAAGTTCTCTAAATTCCTGTTTTTATTCTTATTTTTTTGCTCACTCACTTGCTTTCCATCTTGCTGGTGTTGCTATTATTAATATGTTGGCGTCTGAATTTTCCTTTTTTTGGGTGCTGTGGGAACTTTCTCGTTACTATTATACTCGCCTGAAAAATTTTTGGGGATTTTCCAGTTTGAAGCATACGGTTGTATTCATAACAAGGTGGAAAAGTTGGCAACTGGAGTTTGGATCAATTACTTCCCTACATACCTGCTCTGAGAGACTTGTACACGGAAGGCTCCAACTGTAACTTTAAAATACAGCTTCCAGACAATCTTTCTGGGTCAACATGGTTCACAAAATCTACCTTGTAACAAGTACATATCTTTTGATTAATTTGATTTTTTTTGCGTTAATCTTGGTTGAGACAAGGTGTCAATTTCCTGAATCTTAACATACACAAAGTTTGATTTCTTTCCCCATTTTCTGCATATTGTTGGTTCACGAAGTCTTGCGACCATAACCAAACCAATAAGAGATGAGATGTCTCCACTGGAGGAAGCTAGAAAGTTCCAAGTTTCTTTGTTCCCCCAAGTAAATATCACTGTCTCGGCGTCCTCCAATTCCTCTTTTCGTAAACTAAGTTATGCTTCAACTCGTAGTTTAACAGTTTTCTCTCCTAACAGCCTGGATAGACGCTGAATCAGCAGTTGCTTTCGAGGTTGACTCTTGTTCTTTGGCGTAAATTTGCTTTCAATGTTATTTTGCTGCACATACCTTAAGCCTGTGCTTATGACTATTGTGCCTCGCATCATTTGTTTGTATTGAAAATCATGGAATGGACTGTTGCGAGCTATGGGATTTGAGCTCATGGTATTGAGAGGGGAGTTAGCTGCAGCTTTTTGGTCAGTTGCAGCGACACCTACATCTGTTGAAGAGATGAAACACCTTAGGCAGAATTTCTTTCTAACTTCTGGAGCAGCAGAATTGGAGTAGTTAGCCATGCGATTCAAGGCCTTTTATCTTCCCAGTTCTCCTTCTCTGAATTTTATTTCTTGATAGTAAATTAATTGGATACTCATTGCAGGAATGCTTGCATAGGATTCTATGAAACAAGAAAAACAGCAAGTTTGTTGTTCCTATGAGAAAATCGCTCGAGCAAAACGTGAATTCAAGGATGGGAATTTGCTCGGAAAGGACAAGGAGTAATTTGATGATCAAGGCAGTAAACACAGAAGTGCCTGTACAGTACAGTGGTGGCACGGCAAAAGCTGCACAGGTGACGAGAGAGCTCCAACAGGAAGTGAGGATTCTTCAGACTCTAATGTGAAGATCAATACTCTGCAGAAGAAGTCGCATTGTGTTAAGATTCTGCATCACGTGAAGTCAGAATCTCCGAAAGCGCAGGGTTCAAATAGGAGAGGCCGGTCCCGTAAGGGCTGCTGCTGCCCTAACAATCAGAGCCTCATTATTTTCCTGCTAGAGAAAGGCCGTCGCTATGAGATTGATGAAGAGGGATCTGAGCAACCTAAAAGAAACACGAAAATGATTTTTACGAATGATGTTCATGATCGAATCATCTTTTTCGAAAGCAAGCAAGGAATCAGGCTGTTGAATTGAGAAAGGAGGTCGTTAGTTAACATATTTTTATAGGTGCAAATAAATCTGTTTTGAGGCGATGGAGTGCTGGTGTGGGAGGCTCTTCCTCGTTCAACACGAGTCAGAGATTAATCCAGATATTGCTCCAGTGTGTTCAGGTGATACCGTGGAAGAGGTACGAAGGATTCAGAAGAATAAGTGACTGCGGAAGTGAATGTAATGTCTGAAAGTCAACGTGTTGTCAGACTGATGAAGATGTAAGATTGGAAAAATGGAAAGTGGGGGCTCTCCTCTTTCCGATAATATCTCAGACGGTGGAGCAGTCCAAGGAGAAGAAAATAATGATAGGTCAATATCCTCGCTGAATGGAATCGGCAGAAAAGAAGAGGAGTTGAACCAGATGATGCTAAAAAAATGAGAAAAGTAAGAATGCTTCGAATAAAGCTTAACTCAGTGGAAGTCAAGAACTTCCTGTTTGAGCACGAGGTGGGTTTCTATGATCGGTATAGACAGAAGAGGAATGAGAGGCTTCGAGGAGAGAATGCTGGAAAACGAGAAGAAAAACAAGCACAATTTAGAGCCTGCAACGAACTCTAAAAAATGGAGGAAGCTGAAATGTCCACCACTATACAAATGATAGCGGCAAAAAGACTTCCTCGAAGAAGCACCAGAAGCCACTCAATACGGCATCTCAACCTGCACAAGTTAAGAAGAAACCCCAATCCTTCCGTAACCAAGAAGACTTCCCCGAAACGTCACTTGTACCTGCGAACGCGTATCGTGGCCATCACTCAAACAACGAGAAACCACAGGAACATCACCAGCTAAGCGTCTGTCCCCTATCTTCTACAGTGCTGCACCAACTCGTCGAAAACCTCAGCCGTGGGGCCTATGCCATCACTCTCTCGCCCAAAACCCAAGTCAGAAAAACCCTCTACACAACAAAAGAATGTCAGAGAAGCCCAATCAAGTAAGCAGAGGATCATGAAGAGTGTGATGATAAGAAGCTGCAACCAGTGACTAAAGTGCCAGAACTGGGAAAAGTAAGCTGTGACTGCTTCTTTAGATGGCTCTGGTGCAGTTTCGGCTAAGCCTAGTTTTTATAACAAGTACCAAGAAAAGCAGTGTAGTGCCCTTGGAACCAAAACCTCTCCGTAGAGCTCTGGAATTGGTCCTGGTTTTTCTCCTTCTGCAAAGAAAAAACCCTCTGAGCTTGAGGAACCGGTGACTAGTTGTGGAAATTCGAGCGAAGAACAAAAGAGTGAGCAAATTGGTGTCGTTTCTGACCTGATGAGTCAGCAGAAGTGGTAGATGACGCATCAGTGGTCATACCTGATGCTACTGTGGAGCCAGAGACACAGGAAAGTAGCACTCAGAGTGTGATGAAGCTGAGAAAAAGATCAAGTTGTTCACGTGGGTGAATGTGGTTCACAAAATATTACAGAACCTTTAGATGTCCGAATTGAAGAAGAATCGACCATCTCTCCCATGGCGTGGGTAGAAGTTGAAGAGCATCAGGATCCCCCAAGTCTATGTGATGACCCTGTCTCTGAAGTACTATCTCATGCCGGTATTGTACCAATTGGATCGTCAAGTCCACGTGTTCCGCCATTCTTTATCACAGATGCTGCAAGAATAAGTAGTGAGCCTGACATTTGCGAGTGGGTAATGCCGAAAATCCTCCGTCCATGATATACCAGAAAGATGCTCCTAAAGGATTTAAGAGACTATTGAAATTTGCTCGAAAGAGCAAGGGCGATGGAAACACATCTGGTTGGTCTAGCCCATCCGTGTATTCTGAGGGAGAGGATGATATGGATGACCCCAAAGTTTCTAGCAAGAGGAGCACTGAAAATCTATGAAGGCACTTCATGCAAAGAATCTTGTTGCTAATGAACAGCTCTCTGGTGAATTGCCTCTTGATCTTACTACTTTACTTCTTTTCCGCCAGTTGTTCGATTTAATTTATTTCTGGTCCATTCTTCATCATACTTAAAATTCTTGTAAGGGCTTTAGTCATCTGTCTTGAGCAGGAATTTGTAGACTACGATATCCCTGCTCCTATTCTCCCTAAAACTACCTTTTGCTTGCTTGACTTCATTTTATCAGCAAAATTACTGCATAGCAGGTTATCACGATCTCGTAGTCCTCATTTCTGGAATTCCTTTGACACAGCTCATTTGGGTGGTCATAAGTTTCACGAAAGTCACGTTTCAGCTGGAGCTTCTACAACGAAAGGTGGGTCATTGTACCTGCGATTTCTCAATATCTTTTTATTGATATTACCCTATCTGCTTTTCCTGAAGTCAGGAATTGGTGTGGTGTAGACCCTAATTAATTGCATGCTTCTCTTTTTTCAGCATCGAGGTCATTCTTCTCTCTTTCAGCATTTAGAGGCGGCAGACCAAGCGAGACCAAGTTCCGATAACCTCCGAGGACAGCTGAACCCAGGCTCTATGCACAGTCGCATCCTCTTTCAACCCCTAGGCACACAGGATAGGTCTAGAGTTGTATAATCCATACGATCTCTCGTTATTACTTGCTTCCAACTCTCGTTTTCAATAGGTTTGAGCCCCACCCTCCTCACATGCATCTGGGCGGGCGTGCTTTGTTGGCGAAGGTTGTGTAAATTCGACCAGAACAGAAAAGAGAAGGGTTACAATTATGAACCACTGAGCCTTGAAATGTCAGACCATCCATTCATTCTAGAAACTCTGTTGAATCATCATGATAGTGTATCTTATTCAAATTCTGAGATTCTCTTCCAATGTTGCTGCTGCTAGCTACATCTACTTTGCAAGTTCTGATGGAGTACTTGTATCTTACATGGACTCTCGTCTTTAATCTGTATCGCAAACGTGCAGCAAAAACTAGCAACAAAGTGATGGCATGGTACTCTCCTTTTGCAAAAGGAGGACGAGTCATATGATCTGTCCCTGCAAATCGAGTTGTGTAAAAGTCAACTGATTAAGGGAGGAAATTTCACATAGTCACGTAAAAATCACGATAAGTAAAAAAAGATAGAATTATTTTTTTTAAAAAATGACTGATTTGCAGAAAGAGTGGTGCAGAAAAAGTGTGACTAAAAAGATTTTTGAGTACTTGGTAAGAAATGAGAAATTTGTTACATTTGGAAAATAAATTCCTCTAAGAAGAAAATTGGAATTTGGGTGTAAATATGAGAAGATGGGAAATTAAATTATATAATATATATATATAGATATATAATATATATCCAGCTAGAAAAGAAGGAAAGGAAGTTGGAAAAACTAATTTTCATCGAAACAAATGCTTCCTTAAAATCTGCATTCTGCTGAAGTCTATTGTAAGAGCCATGCTCATATTAGGGATGAGCAAAAAAAATCATGATCACTCAAACTGGACACGACCGTACTCAATCGGTTGATTTTGGTGGAATCGATGGGACCGATCCGGTTCCTGATTTCAATTTTCTAGAGCCGACGAATACCCGTTTTGGTTTACAATTTCAAGTGGGAACTATCCCCTCGGCCAATCAAATTGGTCCTTTTATATAATATAAAATGTTTATTCTTTTATTTGAAGCCATATCCCTCAAAGGTCCACAGTCCAGATCCATCTGTCCCAAAAAAAAAAAGAGTTCACACCCAACTTATTTTCATATGCGATATGTGTATGCATTTAAGAATCCCGCATTAATTAATTGATCAACTACTATTGCATTTCCCAAATGTTCGACTTCATTGCTGACAATAATACTACTGCTTGCAAAGATATTATACTTAAATTTTTCATGTGATAAAAATACTAAACACAAATGTAAAGATTATACTTCCAAAGTATCAAGTTAAGCCCCACTCTTCAATCGCTAGGGATTAGTTTTCATTTTTTTAATTGATATTAGTATTTGGTAAAGACAATAATCGAAATCCAACCGAAAATCAAACCAGACTGGTAATTTAATTCTCGGCTGGATCCATGAAACGAACGTGTAGTTCACGGTTCGCAATGTTACGAAATCGATCCCTAAGGGGTATTCTCGATTCTAGAGTAAAAATCACCCATCTGAATCGCTCATCTAATACTTCATATCACCACCCTTCTGGTCATCTATTGAGTCCGTCATTGGGACTGTCATCCTTGGCTGTCAGAGGCCGTAGCTGTCTTAATTTGATGAAAAGCATCCCAAACCAAAGTCATCGCATCTTCTTTTTGGTCCCTTATGTGATGTTTTTCATGCTGAAAAGTCAGTGCCAATCTGTTGGAAATCAACAGTAAAACCCGGCACGAACCAGAATATTTCACCCCCTTCATCTATTTCATTCCACGTTCAAATACTAGGAATCTGTAATTCAAACCAAACGTCAACCAGCTCCAGAAGTCTTTGTGAAAGCAAAATTTCGGAGACGGAAGCTACAAGGGGAACCAAGCTTAGTTGTACAAAAGGCCATTTATAGGACATAGACAATACCTAAGTCAATACCCTTCACCCGCAAATTCTAAAAGCAAAAGGCTACTTCCAAAAGGATTCCCTTTTAGTCCAGTCGAAGACAAGGTTATATCAGCGGCGGATGCTACAAAATGACGCTTAGTCGGCGTACCATCTGTCGCTTCCAAAAGGTGAGCTAATGCAGAGTAACCAAACAGTTCCCAACGGGGAGTAATTGACTCAAAATTGCTGCTACAAACATGAAAAGAAAAGTCAATATGAAGAACTCAACAGCAATCAAGATAGAATAGCCAGAGGAGAAAAACACACACACCGAGAGCAAAGTGACAATCTGATTCCGAGATTTCTTTCGTTTTTGAAGAATGATGGTAAACCAGGTTCTTGGAAAATTGCTTAGTAGTAAGAGGACCACACCACAACCAGGATGAAGCACTTTCGGATAAATCAATACCACAAGTGTTTCAGAACCACTATAATAACTATGTTCAAGAAGCAGCATCATTCTATCGTGTGTTCTCACTAGCTTACTTCCTTTCCCATAAGACAGAAAATTGCAGCTAACGTTCAAGGAAAATCCAATTACACGTGTCCACTTCTATGTAAAATACCTCCAAGCAGAAAATTGTACATTATTGAAGATGCATGTAAAAGGATCATCCTGAATAAGAAAGGTTCAAATTGAGTGATTTGCACACCAGACAGATGGAAAGATGCACCAAAATGAATGCATCAGCGAGAGTTGAACAGAATCTGACATTAACAAGAAACTGAAGCATGCATGCTAATATGCGAGACATAAATTATAGGCATATCGATATAATCTTATAAACTCCACTTGCCAATAAACAATCTGTGATCTGTCTTTAAAGATTTAAATTGATAAAGAGGAAAAGACAAGAATTTTCTCAAAGATTTAATTAAATTCCACACTACCACAGAAGAGGACCATGCTCATCATACAAAACGTCTAGAGTAAAAGATCTAAATTCAAAACACACAAGTACGAAGGGGAGGGAGAGAGGGAGGGAGGGGGAGAGAGAGAGAGATGAAATCATTATGACCCTTTTCCTAAGCGACAAAATTTTCGAGGAAAAGATGATTACTCAAGTATACAGGAAGTCCAACAACGAAAATGCACAAAGCCAGAAAACACAAAAGAGAAGCTAAAAAATGAAACTTGAGAAGACCTATCGAGGAAAAAGGGGAGTACATTATCCAAATATACAGGAAGCACAACAAAGAAAATGCAGGACAGCCAGAAAACAACACAGAGAAGCTCAAAAATTTAAACCATATTCCAGTGCAATGAAAATGAAACTTCAAAGCCTCCATCCTTTTATTCAGCAAAATTTTATCCCAAACTGATTAACCTTTGCACGGAGACCAAAGTGTACGACTCCTTTTAGTACTTAAGAACAAAGACTGAACATCATCCATCACCTTTGCCACAGGAGACCGAAGTGTATGTCTCCTTAAGAACAAGAGACCGAACATCATTCATCACTTTTGCTTGTCTAAGCAGCAGTCCAAAAAAGTTTGGTGGGGGTTGTTAGAACATGTATGTTGAAGATTAGTTTTGGCTGCAATAAAGGAAAATGAGACATCTCATGTTTATTAGTACTGTCTCCGACAAGCCACATATATAGCACATCAAGAGGGTTTTTGATGTGTAAGCCACAAGATCCTTAACATATGGGTATCTTATTGAACACCACATGCCATGAACAGAGACAATAAAGTAGTATTTGCATCTTCACGAAAAAGATTGGTGTCAGTCACAGTGCGAAAAGAATACCAACCTTGTAGCTTAGACCATGCATTGCTGCATCATGCTCATCCGCTTTCCCGTATAGAGAACTATAGCACAAAATTACCACGGCATTTTGATGTTCCACAGAGGCATTTCTTTTTCCTCGAGTTTAAGCCATTATCACCTTCTTGAGGCAGAACTCCATAATCATAAGTCAACTCCGTCATTGGAGGAATATGTCTGACTGCAAAAAAGGCAATGTGAAGGAAAGACTCATTGTTTTCTTCATAAATAACTGGTTGCCAAAAGACATTTGGGTTGCAACTATGATTCATGAAACGAGCCACATTTCCAGAGTCCTTGGCAGTCATAATTACTGGAGAAGGAATATCAGAATCCTCTGAAGCACCATTTGCAGCCTCTTCTCCTAGCAATTCAGGTTCATAATTCCACTTGAGCGGTTCGCCGCTACGGCTTGAGTCAAAGATATACTCATCATTATCACCTTCCTGCAGCTTTTTTTTCAGTCTGTCTTTGTCGATGACTTCACCAGCATATTCGCATATAAAAGCACCAGCTCGAATAGGATCATATGAACGTAGGCCCCAACCCCTATCCTTTGTCTTGAACACCTCCAAACGGACTTTCAAACCACTCTGCGAGACTCGAATTTTGCAGTTAGGCCCACATGGACAGGATGGGCCACATTCATACACGAGCGGCTTTCGGCTCACCAGAACCCCAATGCTAGTATAGGGAAGATCGCCACTATTTTTCCTGATGCACGCACAGTTAAGATCACCAGGAGCGCATCCCTTACGACAGCTGCATCCATAAGAGGACTGCACTATTGCAAATGTTTTGGAGTACTTTGGAGTAGAACAATAAGTAAAGTAAGCAGGTCCTTTTTCGTCGTCAATATCGTTAACAAGGGAAACAGCAATTGTCTCAGCCCCAGAAGTCAAGTCCGGAAGTATAAGTCCAGGACGGGATGAGACATTTTCCTTCCACTTTTCAATTGATTTCCAAATAGCAAAGGCTTCAGGCTGCCCCGGTGCCCTCACAAGCTTGTATTTAAAAGTATTTGAACCAGATTTGCCTTTCTCCATCCACGATTCTTGTATAACATAAAGGCCATCATATACATATATCTTTGCGTTCGGATTGGCTACATCTCTGATACCCCGAGTAACTCTGACCTCATTGGCTCGACGCATGCTTCTCTCCAAAGCAAGATTTCCCTTTCAAGTTTCTGGTCACCAGCAGGCTTATCTCGAGTCATGGCGCCACCTTGGCCACTGTAGATCAAAACGTCCTTGTCTTCTGCATCATCATCATAATATCCAGATGACACAATGCTTACAGCTAGTGGTTCTTCATCCAAAGAACCTTTTCCACCTATCCAGTCAATTCCTCCCATAGACTGAGAATGCAGACCCACCATACACAACTCCATCCGAAAAAAGAAGATGTCCCCGATTTCAACCCCAGGGACAACTCCAATTCTCTTCCTTAAGTTTGTCCTAAATCCTTGGTCATCATAATATTTGCAGCCCTCAAGTCTGACCTCCTTGCTAATCCACTAGGAACTTCCTTGGCATCCTCCAACTGGCTAAGCCTCCTACGAAGCCCGTCAAATGTGATTAGTACACAATCAACCACGTCCCTGCTCCCATCTTCTCGTTGAGCTTGACTGATCGGGACAACATAATTTGCAGAGATAGCTGGATTAAGTTGAAATTTGCTCCTCTTTTCCTTCTTCTGGGAAGAAGTAGACCCCGTGTCCGATAAGAACCACGCTTTTTACTATTGGAAGGCCCAGCTTCTTTCTCTGATTGATCTACATCTCCCGATTGATCTAAATCTCCATTTGCCATCTCGGGGTTCTAAAAGCACGAATCGGCGCCGGAGCAGCCGGAGGAGTCCACATTGGGGGTTCCTCTGGCTGGTTTACTCCAGGTATTTCAGATGGTGGGGGCATGCTAAAAGGGTAAACTGGTGAATAACCAGGAGGAAAGGGACCGCTGGGAGATGGACACAAAAAGGGTGGTGCTTCATTGGCATTCGGGAAGATGGGCTTTAGACTTCGCAGAGGCTTGACATCCAGAACCCTTGACTTATCGAAATCTGGCGGAAAAGCATTGAAGCCTGAACCTCCTTGCATTTACAAACTCTGGGGAGGATAACACTGTAAAGAAAGCTGATGTATTACCACTACAACAACAACACACCGCGTGAAAAGCTATTCGGAACGAGTAGTTTCCCTCGCAACAACTCCAGAAATCCGCCTCGATGACCTTTATCATGATATGGTACATTCTCCTTCCCTGAAACTCAAAATACAGCAGCTTACAGGAGAATCTTGCGAATCCGACAAACACAACCTTCTTAACCAGGGCAAAGTCAAAAGAGACCCAGAAACCATAACTGAGAAAAAGTAAAAAAAAAAAAGGGCCTAAAATAGTTCGTTCACGAGAATTCTTTGATCGCGGGAAAAGACATGCAGCACAAGCTCAATCCTAAGTATCGGATCAAGAAACGATCTTCAAAGGAAATGAGGGTTCTAAAGTCCCACCGCTTCAAACTTCAAAGCCAGACAGAATTTCTAGATCTACACCCAAAAAGACCTCATTTTTCTCTTGCTGGACTTCAGAATTACGCATTTCAAGGTGGGGAAAATAGAGAGATGAAGCGATAAAGATAAAAACTCTACCTTTCTGATCGGTGGACTCCATGCTAGGGCTTCGAAGGCTAGAACGGCCTAGGACCGATGGTCCAAACCAGCAAGACCTCCTGAACCCGTTATCTCCCCGGCGAGCGACTTCAAAAAAAGAAAATTCAAACCCTCATGTCATTTTCACCGTGGGACCGTCTCCGGGTTTTAGTTCTTGGATGCCTCAAGAAGATCATGGAGCCACTTTTATAGCTGCCATCTATCCACATCCCCTCCCTCTCTCTCTCCCCATTTTTTGTTTGTTTGTCCGAATAGTGAGACTTTCTTTAGGACATCACAAAACGGTCTTATTTTCCCTCGTCTCTTTCGGTAATAAATTTCGTCCGAAATTTGCATTTTACACCAGCAGGTCACATTTCTTTCTCTGTCTTACGTATTGGAATCCCACTGTCATAAAGGAGAATCCATACTTAAATTCTTCTCAATATACGGCACTTCAAAAATAGTTAAATGATTTCGACCAAAAATGTCAAATGACCATTCCTGATTAGTGCCTTAATTACTCACTTTGATGGATATTGATTTGTGAATTGAATTACTCTCATATATCTGGTATTAGAAAAAAGGTTTGATCTTTTACATTCGGGGGATACGACTTTACTTCAGTCGAAGATCTCTATGTTCACACTAGACTGTAACAAGTCATTAATACTTTTACTTTCTTGCTTGCACATAAAACACCATCGTTAGTGGCAAATGCCCAGATATGTTTAAGTCTTAAAAAACATAGCTTTATGGCATTGATTAGCATTAATTAGTGATATCTAATCATCGGATTCAAATTCAGCAGAGATATCATAAATGGGATTGTGGCATGTGGAGTCCTCATCATGAAAAATAGTGAATATCAGATTTTCTAATCCATTTCTAAGGAACATTAGGGATACAAAAAAGCAGTAACTTTTACTGGTAAATTCTCTTGATAAACAAAAAAAAAATGCCTCATCATCAAGACAAGCGCTTCAACTTTTCATGACATCACTCGACATTAACGGCGAAAATTGTACGGACGAAGTGTCTGCCATCGGACCAAGTTAAGGACCCGAAATTGTAGCCACGAGGAGCCTCCTTCCCATCGAACGAGACATTGTAAGAGACCCTCCTCGCATTTTGCCTAAAATGATCATACTTGGGTTGACTTTCACTATTAGTCCCATGGGACTGTCCACACTAGCAACGTACGTCGAATTTGCGGGCCCAACATTGGTGACTGTTCTCGCGACCGCTCTTGCCGATCCATGCCGGCTGAGATTGCCTATGGAGATGGATGGATAGTTGATGTCGGATATGAGCCTGCTGACTGAGTTTTCAGGGCAGCGGAATTTGGAGCTGGCCATAGAGCTAACTTTCTTTTGTGAGTAGCCAAAGTAGCAGAGGAACTTGAGGTAGTCTTTTGTGGTGGTCTCGAATACTAATCCCGGGTGAAGTGCTCGGTAAGGACTAATTTCTCCGACTCCGATTTCATGCGGGCTTGCGAGGCTCTTCGAACTGTTTGTCAATGGCTTACCCTCGTTGTTGACAAAGGTCGCTGAAGACATCAAGCAATGGCAGCACGTCAATGACTATTGCTAAACGAAATTGTGTCCTCGTGCAGGATGAATCGTGATGTATTTCAGCTACGAGGATCTTCGGACTATTTATCCATGGCATACCTGTTGTCATGAGTGCTGATTTGATCATTGAAGGACTCCATCCCCTGTGAACCGACTTGATTATCGCAGCCGCTCCTGAGACGTGAGGACAAGCCATTGAAGTACCGGATTTTATGCTAAATCTAGAAGGCTTCTTGCCAAATGGAACCTTCCCGGGATCATTCTTCGGAATGTCTGCGGCTAAAATGGCGACTCCCGGTGCCATTATATCAGGCTGCAAACGGGACGGGTTGAAAGAAAATGTCAGGCAAACATCAGGAATACGTGTGAATACCGGCACCCATATCTGATGTGCATATCAGAAAAGAAATAACCTTAAGGATGCTTTCTGTTAACTCTCCAGGACCTCTTGATGAGAAAATGGCAACAATTGGTGCTGGTCTTTGGTCAGAAACTGCGGTTGTCTCAAGAATCGTTGCAGTAGGATATCTGTAGCAAAGGAACAAAAGCGGAGGACCAGAGTTCCCACGTCAGTAATAGCATATTCGGTCTAGTATGGGGACAAAAACAACCAACTGATGAACTCTTCCATCAATTGCTGAGAAAAAAAGAACGGGAACTCTTCAATCGATCGGAATCATTCTATCATCCTAATTTTTGCATTCAATAAGGATGGAGAACCAGTACAGTGGAAAAATAAGGATGAGCGACTGCATAATATCAAACACTTAGAACAGGAACATGAATTAAACTAAAGAATCATTTCGCCAATTCAATGATGAAATGGTGCAGGCAGAGAGAACAGCATCCCATGACAGAACGAGTGAAAACTTCGGCAGATGAATAAATTCCTGCTGTGGACAGTGACATTTAGATCATCTGGACTATTGCAAAGATAGTTGGATCAATTTTTTTTTTTTTTTGCCTTACATAGAGCATATATTGGAAGGATATTGTAAGATATGCTCACTTGGCAGAACTGATGTACTTTAGAATCTTGTAACCAGCAACATTGTCGACCTGTGTGAACGGAAAAACACCTGAATCGAAAGGAACTCCATTTTGATTCTCGCTAATCAGAATCATCCCTTTGGCTTTGGCATCTTCCACAACTAGCTTTTTGATTGTTCTAGTCGCCATGGCATTGGTGTCAACACAAATGACAATTTTTCCAGCAACTTTGGTTCGGTCTATTGATCCTGGTAAGCAGTTCCTGATCAATAATAAAAGTGAAGTCACATTATCCCTGGAAAACACCCACGTGAAGTCATGCATTTCACAAAAGTGCCAGCTTGGTTTTTTCTTTGGTACTGCAAATTGTGAAATATTTCTGAGCCTCTACCACAGATAACTGAACAAGCAATGTCATTATGTATGCGAAGTAATCAGTGATACATAAACATCATGGTCTCTCTTTGTTCTTGGTCGATTCAACGTAATGTTATATTTATTTTGTGTTGATGTGCTAGACAATAGGTACGATATTTGGCAGTCAGTATAGTTAAAATAGATGTTTACTTAAAGAACAAGATACTGCCATATGACGGCAGGGTGCTTACCAACAAGAAAAGAGAAAGAAAGGGGACTTTTCCAGCTTGTATAAAGCTGAAGAGAAATATGTCTGTAAGGCAGACCTTCATTAAAACCTTTGGAGTGGACTCTTACATAAGCCGCCATCACATATCTACATGCTAAAGTTGCAAGTACGAGGTATCACTACCTTGCTTCTTCTGCAGGGGTAAAATTAGCCGCAGCACTCTTAGCATACACAAGTGGGTACTTCTTTGAGCGAGTGAGGTTCGAAAGATTGATTGCGGATCCCTACAAGACAGATTTTCAGAAATTGACTAACCTGTGCCGTAACTACGAGCTCAAAAGTTCCAAAAGAAACTCCCACATCGGTATAAAAGGCAAGAGACTTTGGTCGAGCAAGTTACCTTAAATGTTCTCCCATTGCCAAGAATCACTGCAGATTGAAGATCCCTATCAATGCTAGAAGCTGCAGCGGTGAAAATCCAAGGAGCTGTATTCACCACAGTGTAAGGGTCAGGCCCATCGTTCCCACCAGAGCAAACCACCAAAACTCCCATCTGTTCAGCATGAAATGCACCGATAGCAATAGGATCTTGCAGATAATCAGCCTGAAATATTGAGCTCAACCCAATTGAAATGGAGATGATATCGACTCCGTCTCTTATTGCATCATCCATAGCCTTGAGGATGACTGAGCCATAGCAACCCTCTTCGGTGCAGGCCTTGTAGGTCGCAATCCTGGTGGATGCCAAACCGCCCCTTGCTGTTCCTTTGACTAAGCCATAATAACTTGCATTGGCCACCGGTACACCCCCTGCTGTGGAGGCCGTGTGTGTTCCATGGCCAACCGAGTCCCTTGGTGACCCGGAGGCTTTAGTTGATTCGGTGCCAGTGCCATTTGAACTGCTTGATTGCATGCCATAATATCTTGCACCTATTAGCTTTCTGCACTTGTGCTCACAACGAAAAGCTTCGATCAATCAAAACAAACCCAAATGCAGCAATGACAGAACAATTGCGGGAATTGAAGGCTTTGTGGAATTTGATAGTCCTGTCACACTGCTAAACGTATATAAACTTCTCTTATGGCGTATTCCTTATGAAAGAAAATTGGGACAAGGATGATTAATTACCTGTTGCAATTGGATTTCTTGAAATCTGATGCTTCCATGCAAGTTCCCTTCCATCTTGGAGGGACTTCATCAACCCCCTTGTCGCTGAAACTCGGAGACTCCGGCCATATTCCTGCAGCAAAACATGTGACACATCGGGTTCATTTCAACAGCATCTATACAGACGCATGGGAATGAAAGATAAGGTTTTGCAACATGACAGTCATCCGACAAATCGTCAGCTTGTAAATGGATTAGAGTTGTCTCTATGGCGGGCTGTCTTGATATGAAACTACAAATTTTGCCTTGTATGCGTCAATCTATCTTATGTAACCAGCCTTTGGTTTTCTTCTGAAAACATGATAGGAAGTGTTCATTGTAGAAAGTGAACTCAGAGATGAGATATCTCTGTAGAAAATTAAAATTTCCCAAGGGATTACGCGCATTGCATTGATTGATCCCTAAACTAAAGTCTTACCCAAATTTTAGTGCCTCAAAGGTTTCAACATTTATGCTCTACTGCTGCAAAAGCAAATAATGGAATCCATGACATTAACTTAGCATAGGATATTTAAGATAGATTAATTACCTGTGTCAATAATTCCAATTATGACATCATTGGATGGATGATGATATTGGCTTCTTGCTTGTTCAGTTGACCCCACTTCCAAGAAATCCCAAGAACGTGTGGTATGAAGCTGAAGCACAGGATCAGGAAACACTGATAGCACCTTCTCATGGCCTGCCTTACACAGTCCAACAATTCCATTAGAAACTGTAGTGTGCTGTTTTTCATTTTTTTTTTATCCCCACAATGGGTAACATCTCTGCATTATCAAAACACCTTAGCAAAAGGACAAACAAAGCGGCTGCGTTATTTTTACCAAAAAGCGAGAAAACAAAAGCTATATCAGCTTCTCCATATTTATAATCTTGACTCATAAAGCTGCAAACATGGCTAATACTTGCTGGTGGCCTGTGCTCTTCGCCACTTCATGGTTTTCGTGATGAGAACAAATAGATATTGACAGACTAATTGGAGAACGAATGCTAGCTGAAAAACACGATCTAACGATTGACAATATTTTACCCTTTTTTCATCTGTAGCAAAAAATATCGAAAGAAAGAAAGAATTGAAGTGAAAAAAAAAAAAGGGTCAAAAAGTTTGAACACATCACCAGGGCTAGTCCCTTGAAAAACAGTAAAAGGCAGCTTGCTGTTGAGCAAAGAGCTTGTTAGGCGACGATTTCCGTGTGAAAATGATGTAATTAAATAGCCATTAAGTGCGTGTCAAAGTTGATGATTAATTGATTATCCCATAAAGACCCATCCAAAGTGATCCACTATGATATGCTTATAGAACTGGGTCCACAGTCCAGAGACACTCCACACCAAGCTCTGTAGAAGAAATGTTATGCGCTAAATGATGACAGTAGCAATGACAAGTACTCACGAACCTAACACTCATTACCAGATAATCTAGAAGCTTCACTTTCCGTGAGCATGGCCGAGAACCCTCTAAATGCATGGAAATAATGGTGTTGTAGAGACATTTTCTGGCTCTCTTGCCTGAACAAATCAAAGAGAAAAGGGGATAAATTGAACGAAAATTAGGAAGAATATCGAATGATGAATAATTAGTTGAGATAAAGACGATCAAAATATATAAACCTTGAGCTAATGGAGGATAGAAGTTGCAGGTGAGATAATTCCGCAGCTTCAACATCTTCTCTGTCTCCGTTTGATGAACTTCCCATGTACACAACATAACGCTTCAAGTTTACCAACCAAAAAAAGAAACAATAAGAAGTTGCAGTTTTCATTTTTGTATGCAAAAGGAGGAGGAGTTATTTCCAGTAAAAAGGATCCATTTAGAAGCGTCTATACCGTAAAATCGATTTTCGACGGAATAAAAAAGACATATATGGTAGAATCGTAGGCATAGAATACGACCCCACAAATTCTTTTTACCATACGGAACATATTGTATACATGTAAGAACTTGCACTCACTTGGGGAATTGGGTCTGAAGATGTGGCGGAAGAGATGAAGAGCCAGGGAAGAGAAAGGAAAAGGAAGGATTGAAGGAGGAGGAGGAGGAGAACAGAGGCCATTGATGAGAGAGATCAAAGTATGCATTCACAAGCAGCGAAAGTGGTGATGAAGGCAAAAGCTCCATGAGAGACCATGCATTTAAATACACTTGCATTGGATCATGTGCAATAACATAAAGAATATCTGGTTGAGTGTGAACTAAGTTGCCCCCATGAAGAAAGTAGAACCATGACACCGTGTTCTGATCCAAAGTGGAAAAAAGCACGCGACTTGGGTGATAAATTCCACCATTGGTTTCTTCTTCTCTTAGACTCTCTCTCTCTCTCTGCTTCTCAAACAGTCTTGGGCACGCCAATCAGTTGTGTTTGTCGGTTGATGCTCTTCATTAAGGCGTAACAAACACTAAATTCTAACACACGATTAGCAGAAACTGGAGGAAACTGTGCGAGGCAAATTGTCTTTTTTTTTTTTTTATGGGAAAAAGATAATATGAAGTCTCACCCTCCTAAGGACATGGCGCATGACTCCACTCAATAGTACACAAACTAAAACAACCGTTTAAGAGAAACTACATACGTGAAAAGTTACGCTGTAAATAGCATATTGTTCCTAAACCGTGATCCACCATAGCTCTACCAAGTAGCAATTTATAACTTTAAAATTTCACAGGTACATAAACACAACTAAAAAAATAGGAAAAATTGTCCAAAAAGTCCTAAACCTAGTGCATTTTTGTCAATTGAGTCCATCCAGCTAATTTCGACCAGAAATTGGCGAAACGTGAAAAGGGTTTAGGACTAATTGAATATCACAACACTTTACATGTTTGAAACGTTAAAAATGAATAAAATATCTATAAATAAATATGTTTTTGTAGTGTTGCTCGTCCGTGTGTGAATGCAATATCATCAAGGACTAGGCTTCTGCAAGAGAGAAGCAAAGAGAAAACTAGATTGCTTTTGTTTATGCCATGTGGATTCTCTCTCTCTCTCCCCCTCCATGTGCCCGACACGCAGAATGGACAAAAATCAAGAGCATCCCCTTCTCCTTCGGTCTTAATCTTGATTCTTAACATAGTAGGATTGTACTTTCGTGTTTTTCCTTAGTAGTAGTCGCAGCTGTAGAAGATAAGCCATGAGAGGCAGCGTGTCATGGCTTCAGCCTTTCGCTTCGGCTCGAGTTTTGCGCGCAAGAAAATCAGGAGTTCCGACAGATAATTTTCCGAGATCTCTCTCGAACTTTTCAAGAGAAGATTGATTAATGGCGGCTTAATCATAGATGCATTTAACGTGCGGATGCAACTAAAAGAAGTGGAAAAGCTATGCAACATCAAAGTCTAGATGCGACGAGCCCCCGCCCCAAACGATGCCGAAAGGAGATGCTATTTGAAGTGGTGCATCGCCCGGGTACAAACAAAGGGATACACATTACTTGCAGAGTAAGCCATGGGCATGCCCTAGTGCTTCTTTTTGCAAAAGAAGGGAAAGATAAGATGACGGGAAGCTTCACTAGGCAAAAGGTGCAAAATTCTCCCTTTCTTTCTTTAGCATAACCCCATATGACAAACGCAGAGAACGTTCTCGTTTCCTTCACGTTCTTGATTTCCCTACCTATGCAATTTGGATGCTTTTCCTTTCCTTTTCTCTTTCATCTCTTTCCCTGGGTCGATCTCCATCTTCTCTCGTCTACTGTGGAGTAGACAGCACACAGTGGCTTTGTTATCGGTTTGGTATTTTCGCCTTTCTTAAGCTCGCCACGTCAACTTATCAGTGCATTTTAAGCTCCATTTCCATTTGTGCAAGTCGAGCAATGACACTACACCTTCCTGGACTATTCTGCCTTAATTTGCTTTACCACCCAGAACTTTTGGTTGATGGTTTAGCTCACGCCGATTTGTCACATCAGTTATACTCTTGAGTCCTAAAATGTGGGTAAGAGAGCGAAACACCCATCAGATCCTTTCACCCACAATGCCCCCAAATTAAAGATTGCTTTTTCTTGGCCATCAGATTGAATGTCGCTTGAAGTTGGTTTCCATCATGACAACTTTTTATAAGCTGTCGTGATGTTGTTCCACTGACTAGTTCGCTTTACTTCCTCGCCTTCTTTTACACCGACACAGATTCGATCAAGAAAGCAGATGGACAGTGCAACGACAGACATGCTACTCTAATATGATATCTAAACACGTGGGTTAAGCACCCATTAAGAATCTGCCCCACCGCTTTAATTAAACGAGTTTATAGAAAAATTTCAGTACCTCTGGCGTCGTTCAAACCAAAGAAATCACATACAAGAGTCATTTAAGACATCGCTTCCTTTCCTTTACGTAGAACCAAATTCTATCTAAAAGGGCCACATGTTCCACTTCACTGAAATTTCTACGACGTCCTCTTACCTTCAGATTGGAGTATCCGAAAAAGAAAGGGTCGCGATCAGAAGAACCGAACTCTACATTCAACTTGTAGATGTCACTTGACATTTACGTTAAAGCTTCAGGTGCAAAAATCCCAGAAACCATTTATTGACAGAAGAGAGAAGCCACAAGAACATTACATATTGGGACTTCAAGGCAGAAAGCTACTAAACCATGAGGACGCACAGATACTAGAACAAGAGGGAAACAGATTAGCCACCATAGCTTCATTCAGCAGTCACCCGCAGATTGCAAAGCATGTCAATGCCTTTCTGCTGCTGACAATACCCATCACTTAATCCTGCTGGACTATCTCCTTTGGTTACACCAGAGATGCACTTTCAACTCTTGCAGTTTCTCATGAAACTGATTTTATTAATGCATACGGAAGGCCAGAAATATACAGTAGCAGAGGAAGGTAGACAAACGTCTGAAACCTGGCCCGAGTGAGTTTTATTTAGGTTCTTTCTCCTCCGCCAGCTGTTTTTCAGAACTCCCAGACCCGATTGCCGCTGTGTAGGGTGCTAAATTGTCAAAAAGAGCTTCAGTAGCCAAAAGTAGAAATCAAGCCAAGAAAGTTCATCTTACACGCTGTTCGAGACCAATATCTTCAGATTTTCAGTGTCAATGATTCCAACAGCTTTATGCCTTCTTGAAATCCTTGAATGGCAATATTTTCATTTCCAAGGCCTGTCCAACATCTGCCACTTTCGCCAGAGAACCAGCCACATCTAGAATCTGTTGACAGACGGGAAAACATGTACATAAAGGTCCCGGCACCGACAGTCACTGAACCTCATTGCAATTATGAAGTCAGTTTTATCTGACCAAGTTCCTATTTAAATAGCAGTGCAACTGCAACTAACTTGCAACACCAAGAATACTTGCTGACCACAACTTTGTGAGCCAATGCTAATCATCTGAACACAATGTTTTCCGTCAAGCGCGATTTATATTACGTCTGTATCTAACTTATCCGTGTCGTTCTAAGTCTATCCCAGGAGAGGATCATATGGTAGCAAACAAATAAATATCCACAATAAGTGATAATAGATTCATTGCAACAAATAGAAGATTTCATAGAACTCAATAATGAAGGCAATGCCACAAATAGAAGATATACTAGAAGTTCATAATGAAGGATAAGACTGCATGCACACAAGCAGCAAAAAGAGTGAACCTGCGAAGGAACATCTGGACTATGCTTTGCAGCATCTCTCGACGAACATTCAAGGCATCGGTCATAATAGGATCTTGCAGCTGCAGGTCTCCATCATAATACGTTAAGATCACCAATTTTATTAAGGGAAACAGATAGTGTATGCGTAATCTGCATGGAAGCAAGTTTGATGCAGCGAGAGAGAGAGAGAGAGAGAGAGAGAGAGATTAGTAATTGAATTAAAGTCAGCGCAGATCAACTAATACGATGCAATTACCTCCACATCATCTGCTGGCAATTTTTGTAAAAACCCAACATTTCCTCAAAATAAGTGACTGCAGAAGCAGCATCTCCTATTGGCTCGACTGCAACAGACGTGACATTAACAATCAATTTCTATCATCTAATATGTCTCAATGATTGAAGTATTTCATTTCCTAACGCAAAAGGAAAATGCAAAGAAACTTTAATCAACTCCACATTTCATAAGATTTTATATCTATATCTTTGACAGCAAGCCATCAATATCGATTAAAAAGCAGCCACTACCTACATATTTTGGAGCCACAGCCCCAGTCCTCAAGTCTCAACCATCTTACAACTCAACACTAACTCTAGCATAAAATGCCAACAAAGATCTACGACAAAACCCTAACTAATTAACGTACCAAAAAAATTATCTCAATTGACCTATCTTTTGCACATAGGAACTCCATCCGTAATGAGAGAAGCGTTTTCCTGGCCACGCACAGGAATGACGTGACGAAAATATACCCCCTTTACTGCCTGCTAAAAGCAGCTTTTCCTAAAAGTCTTTCTTTTTAGGTTAAGCTATTCATACATCAGATTTTGCAATTTCTAGGAGAAGTCCAATTGCTAACAATCCATCATGATACTCAATGTTTAACCATGGGACACAAACTCAAAAGTCCAATTGCTAACTCTCCATCATGATACTAGTTTAAACATGGGACAAACTAGATATCTGATTGCTTTTTTTTTGTGGGGGAGGGAGGGAGGGAGGGAGGGAGAGAGAGAGAGAGAACCAGCAGTCACCGAGCAGCCAAGGACAGCACCCAGCTGAGAACCCAATTCTGATGTGCTGCCCATTTTGCTATCTGATCTCTAATATCCTCAGCACAGAGAGCAAGTCTTGATTTAGCACTTTCACATTTGAGCACGAAATGCCTACACATGTGGGAGAATAGCGTAAGAGCATAGATTGTGAAACAGAAGATGATGATACCACAAAGAATAAGGTCCCCATGGTTAGAAAATCCAATTCTATAAACCCACCCGCATGGCTTGTTGAACCAAGAAATTCACCCGCATTTTCCAAAGATACGTCTCAGATATCACC